>LMYD01000297.1:0-19671 GCA_001630595.1 Pseudogymnoascus sp. BL308 | reverse complement strand
CGAAGAGAAAATCGCGCGCGCCTACCACCGCGACCTCGCCTGGCGCAAAGTCCTCGTCCGCCTCGAACCAGACGCCCACAACAACATCATCGTGCGCCGCAAGTTCGCCAACGCCTACGGCTGGCCCGTCGTCCAGCATCTCGTGGACACGCATTTCGCCGGCGGCGGCGCGGCGCTCACCCCCGACGACGAAGAAGGGAACGAGGACCGCGCCGCGAGGAAGTCGCAGGGGGATGCGGATGAGGGGCCGGCGCCGCACCAGTTCCTTGATCAGGCGCTGAGGAGGGAGAGGGAGGAGGAGGACCGCGAGAGCGCGGATCACCTGTCTAGTCTGAGTGATGGGGTGAGCACGCACACGCATACGGCGCTGCGGATGGTGCGGAAGCCGGTGCTGGAGCGCACGGACTCGGAGGTGTGGAGTGAGCGCGATTTTATGGATAGTGAAGGGGATAGCGATGGGGAGGTTAGGCATGAGAAGGAGGTTAAGGAGGGGCCGTCGTGGAATTGGACGGAGAAGATTGTGGGGAGGGGGGCGACGGCTGGGAGGGGGAAGGGAGGGGTAGGGTCGGGGGCTGGGCCGGCGCCGGGGGGGTTGGGGCATAGACATAAGGAGAGTAAGGAGTATACTGTTCCGTCGCCTGAGGAGGATGAGGAAGAGGAGGATGCAGTGAGTGATGCGGGCGTGTCACAGGGGATGAATACGATGAATTTGGGTGTGCAGCCGGTGGCTGACAGCGACACGCATGTAGGGATTGTGGAGGAAGTTGCACGGGCGAGTGTCAGTAGGAATATTGACGGGGGAGGAGGAGCGGGTGCTGGGCTAGGGGTTTGAATTGCTTGAAGTGAGTTGTGGATATATATTGGGGGGATGTAGGAATAGGGTATTATAGAAGTGAGTGTGGTATATAATGGTACGCTGCTTTGTTAATATAATACAATTTGTCACTTGAATATCTAAGGGGTAGCTGTTGATTCTATGTGGCATCATCATAGGATCTATTGAAGCCGATACTGCCGCTAGTCATCATTGTCAGAACTGTTTGCATAGTAAGGGTGCAACCAACTAGAACTATTCGCACAATGAAGACCAATGAAGACGCAGGGAATGAAGACAAAGGGCATAGTAAGCTTTTTGGGAGTCGTCCTGTATTATGTCTGCATAGGGGAGGTGCATATAAAGGCTGTCCTCTCATTTCTCAGTTACTCTCTATCTCTATCTTGCTCTTAGTTACTATCTGTCACTATTTTTCTTTTAGTCACCCTCTACTACTATTGTTCTCTTAGTTACTCTCCTTCGCTATCTTACTCTTAGTTACTCTTCTTTGCTATCTTACTCTTAGGTACTCTCCTCCGCTACCTTACTCTTAGGTACTCTCCTTTACTATCTTACTCTAAGTGACTATCTGTTGCTATTTATCTTTTAGTTACTCTCTGTCGCTATCTTTCTCTAGGTTACTCTCCGTCACTACTGTTCTCTTAGCTACTCTTCATTACTATTCTTCTCTCAGCTACTCTCCATCGCTATCTTTCTTTTAGTTACTCTACGCCATTATCATTTTTCTAGTTACTCTCTGTTGCTATCGTTCTCTAAGTTGCTTTTAGTCGCTTAGTGCCTGCAGTCCCGTTCTAAATGTAAGAAATAGAGTTGGCACTAGGATGTTGATATAGAATAGATAAAGTTGGTAGAAGGGCGAAGGGTGAAGCTTTTGAAACAGGGTCTTATATAGTAAGGATAGATGAGACTCAATTAGAATATACCCAGTCTGTGTCAGTGGTTAAGAATACACAGCCTGAATCTGATGACTCAGGCCATGAGACTGCAAGAGAGCAGAGACAACTCTACTCATCAAGACACCGTCGAAGACGCTAACACCACACCCATTGAGTACAACAAGGCCTTGCCTCCCCGACATCTTCTACTAGACAGATAGACGAATACAATCATAATTCGTAACCCTAACGTACACCAAGTCCAATCCGCTAGATCCTCCCCAAAAAACACAACAGATAAATCCGCAACAATATCGCCATCCCCCCCTACATTTTTCCAAAAAAATGTCCTATCCAATCCATAACCCCATCCAAAGCGTATTCCAAAATCCGCCCCGCCATAAAAATCCTACATCTCCCCTACTCAACAACGCTAATAACTCCCTCCTCCGGTGTAACCCCCAACCCAACATGCGTCCTCCACGCCCCCACCCTTCCACTCCCCCTTCCCCTCCCCCCAAGCCCAGCCATGACACTAGACCTCACCTCCGCCGCCGCCGCCGCCTCGCGCTCCCTCCTCCTCCTCCTCCTCTCCTCCCTCATCTGTCTCTCCCTCTCCAGCGTCGCAGCCTGCGATGACTCAGCAGGATACGATGGCGCAGGCGGCGACGGTGGTTCAGGAGGCGCTACATACACCTCCTGGCGCGGCACGGGCACAGGCCGGCGATACGTCTCATTCATGTGATGTCCCGCCGCATTCCCAACGCCAAAGCCGTAATTATACTCCGCCATCGGGACTGGTGCAGGAGGAGGAGGAGGGGGAGGGGCGTTGATATCAAGGCCCCTCATACCCCTAGCCAGATCATCGGGGCCGCGGCGACGGAGGCGCGGCGGCCGGGGGGGTGGGGGGATGTGGACGCCGGGGTAGGCGCCGGGTGGTTGTGGTGGCGGGGGGTGCGGCATGGGGACGCGCATGTGGCCCAGCCGGTCGTTGTCTTCGATGTTTTCGTAGTTGAACCAGGGACAGGCGCAGGTTTTCCATTTGAGGCCACAAAGCATGCAGAATTCGGCTGTGCAGCGGCTGTGGTGGGTGTTAGTGGGAGGTGAGGGGGTAAAATACAAAGGGCAAATACCAGGTCATATGGTTGCAGCCCTCCTTCAGTTCAACCATCGTGCGACAACTGTAGCAGCGCTGCCAACCAGCTTCCTTCGCCGCTTCAAGCAGGCGATTCGTCTCCTCATCGCGCGGACACTCCTTCTTCCCATGCCACTTCCCACTACACAAGATACAAACCTTCGTCTTACAACGACCGCACTTCCCATACTTCGCACCATTGCCTTTCCCATCATCATGATAGTTAGCAGGCTTGATCCACTCCCCGCACCGCCGCGATGGGCAGTAAATCCGGTTCTTGGTAGTGTACTCCTGGAACTTCCGGTTCCAGAGCTTCTTGAAGGGGATGTCGAAGAGCTTGTCGACGTGCTTCAGAGGGATGCAGTCCGCGGTGCAGCACTTCGGGGGCATGTGCATTGGGTCTGTGACAGAGAGCTTGAAGATCCGGCGTAGGCAGGAGTGGCACATGCGGTGGCCGCATTTGAGCTTCGCTGACTTGCGGCGCGGGATGTCGTCCGAGAGGCAGGTGAGGCATTCCACGCTGAGGGGGTGTTAGGTGGGTTTGAGGGGTGGCGACTATTGGATGGACTCACAGTTTTACAGGCTCCTCTTCTTTGATGGCCGGTGTAAACATGTCAAGGAATATGGAGCGTTTGGGAGTTTGTGGGGGATCCGTGGACTCGTATGTCTTCTTCGGGAGATGGGTATTGCTCGTGGTATGAGACCTCTTCAGGACCGGTCGAGAGTCGGGACGCGCGCTCGCGGAAGACAACGTCCTATTGAGATGATTAGCCAATGTTCATAAAGTGTTATCAAAGGGCGATGTGAGGCTTACCTTCGTAGAAAGTTGAGCGGCTGGATCGATTCTTTCCGATGGCTTGACGTCTTACTCCGGCTCAACGACGCCGTCGAGTGGTGCCGCACAGTCCTCTCATCTTCCATCGGGCGCCTGCGCCTACGATGTCCCGACGAGCGTCTCTCTTCTCTATCCCTCCCATCGCGCTTCTCCCTCCTCGGCCCATCCCTCTCCTCCTCCACGGCCGACAGCTCCTCGGACCCACTACACCCCACGACCCTGACCTCCGGCCTTCTAGGCGACCGCTTCTCCCTCGGCGGCGCATAAACGTATACATCCCCCCTCTCCCTCTCCTCCCTCCTCGCCCTCCTTCTCCTCCTCTCCTCCTCTTCCTCCCTCGTCCTCCGTGTTTTCGACTTCTTACTCTTCTCCACCACAACAGGCGTCATCTTCCTTACTCTCACGCCCCCATCCCCCTCTCCGTCCCCCACCCCCCCTATATGCCCCCCACCCCCCTGTCGTCGCCTCACCCCATCAACACTAGCAGTTGCCATCATCGTCGTCGCCAGCCGGCCTGAAGCTAGCCCAATCGTCGTCGCCTCACGTCTCGGGCACCGCGGCCATCGTTGGGCTGCTCGCGAGCGGGGTGTGTTGTGCGACGCCGCTCGATGTCAGCCCTGCAAGCGATTGGTGTGGCTGGATTTCGGGGTGCAGACGGCGCATGCGGGTGCGCGAGTTGGGGTTGCGCGGGCACTCCGTTCGTTCGTCCGTCGTTCTCCTAATACAGCAGGCTGTATGCGCGTCGGGGGATTCGGGGTGCTCGTTTGGGTGCCTGTGAGAGGGGGTTGATGCGGTGGTCTTTATGGAAGTTCGGTGTGCGATTTTGGGGCTCGAGAGGGGGTTTTGGGGGTTACTGCGACTGTGGGATGCGGTGGTAGGGTGAAGGAGCAGTGCGCAGCCTCATGGGCGTTGATTCGTTGTTGCGGGGATGTTTGATGGCGTTAGCGCTGGGGATCTGTGGCGGTGACGGGGCCGGGCGGGTGTGACGGGGCGGACGGCGGGTACAGTAGTGAAGCGAGATAGCGTATGGATAATGGATGGATAGCGGATAATGGACTGGAAGCGCTGGAGGGATAAGGATAATGGAGATGAAGATCGTTTATTTATGCGCCGGAGGCGAGAGGAAGAAGATATTCTGTATTCTGGTTTATTTTCTTATTCTTAGTCGTGCAGTTGATGAGAATGGGGGTTGTGGCGATTATCCCAGCCTCGTCGCCGTCGCACCAAGCGCGTGCTCCCTCACCGTCCCGTCCCGTCCACTACCACCACTCCATAGTGCGCTGTCTCACCCCGCAATGAGCTGTCTCACAATGAGGCTGTCGATTGAGCGCTTCCATCTTGCATATCCTTTCATCAATATTATAGTACTACATGACATATTATCAATCACCATTGCTTCATCTCACAAAGGAATCCCATCATGCATTCATTATCCTCAAATTCCACCTAGTAGCTACGATACTACTACACCACCCCCTCACCGGCCATCATCCCAGCCATCGGTATAGTATCTCATCACATCACCTCCTAGAGCGCAGATATCATCTCCCTCTCACGTGCCATAGCCCTACCATATCCCTTTCGTAAAACGCCCCCCTCCCAAATCCGCAAAGACAGCCAAACACTGCACCATCCGTCTTCCCGCAGCCATTTCTATGTTACAAAGCGCCTCATCCATCCCTATCCTAGTCCCCCTCAACACCGCCCATTGCTTTCGTCCACAGCTGCCAATATCGCCATCGTTCGTTAAAATAATTCCTTGTTTTGGATTGGGTATCTCATCTCGTCTTCCCAGAGCCCATTTCATTCGTAGTTTCAACTCCCATCATCCGCTCCTGCCCCGCCCTCCCCACCGCTCTTAATCGCCGGCGCGAGACTAATCGAGATCTTCTTCCCCCCTCCCCCTCCACCACCACCTCCACCATCACGCGAGCTATTGAAGCTCTTTTTCCGTCTTAACATCGGCGTCGACCCATTCGACCCCACACTCACCACCGAGCTCGACGAATTCCGCCTCTTGCTCTGCTGGCTCGCCAACTTGGTGATTTCATCCTCCTCGTCCTCCTCCCGGCGTCGCTTTTCCGACACCCGCTCCGGTGGCGGCGGCGATGCCGACTTGCGCTCCGCTTCCTTCTCTGGGGCGGGTGGCGACCCGGCTTCGCGTGAGGGTAGGATCCCCGCAAGTTCAGCATCCGTCATATCCGTCTCCTCATCCGAAGTATAGTCAACGAGCGGTTTCGAGAGCGGCGATGCGCCATTGACGGATGCGCCGGGTGGGGACTTGGCGCCTGCAATGTCGTCCTCATCGTCGGATGTGTTGAAGTACTGCTCCTCGGTGGGGTCGAGGTCGCGCACGCCCTGCCAGCGGCGGCCATCGCCGGGCTGCGAGCGACCCCCTTGGCCCTCGTCCTCGGTATCGAGGAAGGAGGCGTCCATGTTGCTGGCGTAATCCTGCGAGGCGTGGTCGAAGCGTGAGATCAGCGCGGTGAAGGTATCGACGTATTGTATGTCTTGGATCTTATCGCGGTAGCGCTCTACGAGGTGGCTGACCATGATGGGCACGCCGTGGTTGCGGATGTATTCGAAGAAGTCGAGGCAGGCGGAGTTAAGGAGGTTGTTGCGCGGCATCGTGTCCAGGAGTGTGTTGAGGATTGGTTCGAGGAGGTGCTCTTGGATCATCTGTTGGTTGTAGAACTCGTCGTTTAGGCCGAGGAGGTTGCGGAAGAACTTCAGCGCGGCTGGGGATTGTTAGTGATTATCATATCAAATGCAAAAAGTAAACCTACTAAGCTTCAAATGCTTCTCCGGACAGCTCAGGAGTTGAGCAATGCGCTGACCCAAGCTTTCTGCAAGGACGAAGTATTTGCTGCGGTGTTGATGTTGGCGGATAAAAAACCAGAGTATCTCAATCAGATGCTCGAATAGAGACACCTGCTGCACATTGAAGGCCAAGTTCTCCTTATCCTTTAACTCCACAAGAGGGCTGAACAGCCTCTTCGCCGACTCCTCGTAGAACTTCACCAGGAATCCCTCCTGCTGTGGGTCGACCTGTGGCCGGCCTCTCCCGCCAAACTCCATGCCGAGTTTACCCATGCCCTCCTGCGGCCCCTGCTGCGACCCAGGATCGAGAAGAACCTTGATCGCGTCGGCGATCTGCGCCTTGACGCCTAAATCAACCTCCACCAAGAGCAGATCGATGAGAGAATCTGTCAGAGGTCTCTGCTTCTCACTAATCTGTCTGAAGATCGTCTGGCGTATCATCTGCGGGTCGTGATCGATCACCGAGACCAGCACATCCGTCGCGCCGACACGAACTGCCACATCGCTATGGGCCAGGGCGTAGTTGATGACTGCAAGTAGGCCGTGGTTCAAGAAGTTATTATATAATGAGTTCCGTGCAGGAGGCTGGAAGTTCTTCGCAATCGCGCAGCACTGTTGAATGAACAGGACCGCATCCTTCTTTCGCTTCTCGTCCTTCTCCTCCGGCCCAAAAATGGCGAACAGATCGTTGAGGAATGCAGGGTTTCCCTGGATGTGTTGGATTATGTCGACTTGATAGTAGAAGATCAATGAGTTTAGTATGGAAAATGTCGGGTCGTCCAAAACCCTAGCTAGAGCCACATCCTTTAGATATTGTAGTCGATATGTGTGGTGGATTTTCCTCCGGACCTGGTCATCGTCGATGCGAACAACCTCCTTGTAGCGCGATTCGTCGCCCAACCACTGTCGGTGGTTCGCCTTGTGACTCGGAAAGTCGGGATCATATTCCAAAGCCCCCATCACTCCCAAAAAGACCTCGTCCGTCATGGCATACTCGATGATATCGTTGTCGTTGAGGAGGATCAGCATCTTCATAATGTTGCACAGGCGATGCAGCTCCCCGAGGCAATGTGCGGTCTCGGCCTCCTCGATCAGCGGCACGAGCTTCGGGATGTACTCGTCGTGGATAACAAACTTTGCCAGTGCATCGCGTCCTGCCTGTGTGTTATTCAGCTGGCGCATCTCTAGTTCAACTTCCTTCAAATTGTTGATGTCTGGCACGGGCAGGTTCACGGGTGCGGTCTCGGGCGCCATGTCCTCGGACAACGCGTCCTCCGGCCCGCCATTGATCGCCATATGCTGCTGCACCGAATGGATGAACTTCCAGATCGCTGTGCACCCATCCGACTCCTGGAAGCTCAGCGCCATATCGACCTGACTCACTGGATCCGTCCATATTATTAGCGTCTCCTGCTGTTTCGCGAATCCGCCCTGCCGCGAAATCTGCGTCTCGAGAAGTAACCTCTCTGGCCCTTCCTCGGCCTCGACAATTATACGCGGCTCGCCATCGGCATGGTCCCATGTGCTCTACACGCGGCGCAAACAAGGTCAGTAAATATGCAAAAAAAAAAAGCAAACGCGCGCGCACGCCACCACCAAACAAGCGCCAGCGACGCGCACGTGTCGTTGGGAGGGCAGAATCAACTCACCGACGCGATCGCGAAGCCCGTGCCGCGGTCAAACCAGTCATTGTTGCGCAACTCGTAGACCTTGACCCTTTTCTTCCCACTCGGCGGATTAGGCACCGCTTGTGCCATGATCGGAGGTTGTGGTTCGCCCTCTGCGGTGTCGGGCAGGTAGCTCAGGATGCTGGAAGAGAGATCAAGGTGTTGCTGGAGAGAGAGCTGATCGGACGAGAGCAGCGTTAACGACGCCACGGTGATGCCTCGGCGATCCGCAGGACTGTGCCAGGAAGGGTCGTTGGGCTTCGGGCTGTCGCGGGGGTCGTCGGGGAGTGGCGAGTTAGGCACGGTACGAGGTGCGATGAAGGTGAGACATGCGCAGCGATCGCGGGTATCGTGATGATTATATGAGACTGTCTTCGATGGGTGGTGGGTTAGTTCTGGTGTTGATGTCGCGGCTAGGAGGTGGTTTTAGTTTGGGGGTTTGTGGCGAAGGCGGCGTTCGCATGGCATGTTTGCAAGGAGCGAGCGAGGCGGACCGAAAGTTGCGGCTAACGCTTCGCTAGAAACTAAACTAAAATAAGGTTGGAAGCGCGCTTACGATTTTCGTTGGTTGTCACCTAATAATCCAGGTACATAACTGATAAGGGGACTGACTCGAATAAACGCGCGGGGAAGGGTATATTCTTGGATTATCCTATTTATTTATTTATATATCAACAGGGCATACTGTCAAAAATATCAATATATGAAAGATGCGGGGATAAACCGGCGCTGGGCGTCTATCTTGGCTACGTGGAGCAGCCGTGTGGCCCGTTCAGTGATGGTTGCCACTCGAAAAAGTTCTGCAAGCCACCACCAAGAGGCATTCAGCCGGCAGGGGTCCTGTAGTCTGCATGCCTGCATATCCAACCGGTACTGGTGACCTTCCCGTGTTCTACAACACACTGCATATCTCGGTACTCGGTACTCAGCGTTCACCATCCTTCGCATCCATCGCCGCCATCGCAACCGCCGGGCACACTCCCGTCGCCGCCCCGCACTTAGCATCTGTCAAAGCTCTGGAGTGAGTTCTTTCACCAGGGTCACCATTTCAGATACGGTGCGCACTTGTTGACGCGTGGGTAAGTGAGGGGCCCGCTGATGACGATTGCAGCCAATGTGATTTTTTGGCTCTTTATACGCTCCATTGCGCATTGTAGGAGGTGGATGTTGGTTGTCGGAATTATGGACCAAAACTGTCGTCTGTGAAGGCAATCAAGATCTGACCCCGCGTCCTCAAACCTGACTCTTACCCCCTTTCCTACTATCATCATCCTCATCCTCTTTGGCCTCGGAGTGCTCCAGCTTCAGCCTTAGTAACTCCACAACCCCCTTGTGTCCGCTCTGCTCAGCCAACCAAATTGCTGTTTCGCCGTATAAGTTCTTTGCTGGAGGGTGAACGTCCTCTTGTCCCAAGAGTAGCTTCACAGTCCTCTCATTCCCTCCGTGTGCCGCGCACATCAACGGCGTCTGGTCCCCCCACGCGTTCTTTACATCAGCTTCAACGCCGTCCTACTCCAAGAGTAGTCTCATAATCCCATTCGTGTCCACCCTCTGCCGCCCACCACAGAGGCGTCTGACGGTACTTGTCCTTCGAGTCGGCTTCAACACCCCCCCTCTAAGAGCAGTCTTACAGCTGCTCCGTGCCCTCCCCGTGCTGCCATGATAACGATGTCTGACCAGCATTATTCGTCGCCAGAGGGTCCCTCTCTAAAAGCAATCTCACAATCGCCTCGTGCCCTTTGTCTGCCGCGTACATCAGCGGCGTCTTGCCTTTCCCATCCTCTGAGCTAGCATCGACATCTTCCCGTGCTAGGAGTAGCCTCGCAACTGATTCGAACCCTTGATCTACTGCCCACATTAGCGGCGTCTTCCCGGAATCATCCTTTAAGTCGGCTTTAATATCCTCGCGCTCTAAGAGCAGTCCCACAACCGCCCGCCGCTCTACGAACCGTTTCACAGGCACCGGCCTAGGCATTCTCCAAGATTCTGTTGCCGACAGCGGCGCCTCGCCCTCTTTGCCCATTGAATTTAGGTAGCCTTGAACAAAATATTGTAGCCCTCCCTGTGCCGCCCACGAGAGCGGCGTCCGGCCCTCCTTATCCTTTGAATTGATGTCGAGGTCGTGTCGTTCTAAAAGTAGTTTCAAATGTGATTCGTCTCCTCGTTGTACTGTTCGCGAGAGCAGCGACTGACCATCCTTGTCCTTTACGTTAGCGTCGACGTCGTGTCGTCTTAGGAGTAGTTTCGCAATTGAGCTGTTTCCCTGTTCTATTGCCCACGAGAGTGGCGTAAGCCCCCCCTTATCCTTTGAGTTGGCATCAACGTCGTGTCGTCCTAGTAACAGCTCTACAACTGATTCATTTTCCCCTTTCCCTCGCGCTGCCCACGAAAGCTGCGTTTGCCCGTTTTTGTCCTTCATGTCGGCTTCAACGTCCTCCCGCTCTAAGAGTTGTTTCACAATCTCCGTATGCCCTACCTTCGCTGCCCACGAGAGCGGCGCCAGCCCATGTTCGTCCGGTATGTCGGGTTTAACTAGCCAATTCCTCCGTTGCATTGCCCACGAGAGCTGTACCTGGCTGTCCTTTGAGCAGTAATCGTCTTTTAAGCCTGCTTTGGCGTCTTCCCGCTCCAAAAGTAGCCTTACAACCCCCTCTCGCCCTCTCTGTTTTGCCCACGACAATGCTGTGTCGCCTAGACTATTCTTCAGGGCAGGGTCAACGTCCTCCCGCCCTAAGAGTAGACTTACAATTGTCTCATACCCTAGTTCTGCTGCCCACATTAGCGGCGTCTGGCCTATTGTATCTGATATGTCGGGCTTGACGTCGTTTCGCTCTAATAGTAATTTAACTATCTCGTTGTGGCCTTCCATTGCTGCCCACGCAAGGGGCGTCAGGTCATCTTTGTCCGTTGAGTTAACGTTAACGTCGTGCCTTTCTAGAAACGGCTTTAATATGTTCTCGTTACCAAGCCGCGCTGCATATAACAGCGGCGTCTGGTCATTCAAATCCTTCGAGTCGGCTACGACATCGTCCCGCTCTAGAAGTAGCTTCATAGTTTCTCCGTTCTGTGCTCGTGCCGCCCACCATAGTGGCGTGCGGCCGTTGTTGTCCTTAGAATCAGCATTGACATCCAACCGCTCTACAAGTAATTTCACAGTTGCCTCGTTCCCTCCTTCTGCCGCATATGACAGCGGCGTCCGGCCACGCAAGTTCCCTACGTCGACTTCAGCTGCTACATCCTCATTCTCAAGGAGCAGCCTCACGACAGCCTCATGACCTTGTTGTGCCGCCTTCGATAGCGGTGTCTGGTAATTTAAGTCCGTTAGGTTGACCTCAACACTGTCATGCTCTAGGAGCAGCTTTACAATAACTTCGTGCCCAAGCCGAGCCGCCCAGACCAGCGGCGTCATACAAGCATTATCCATCGTGTTGAAGTCGATATCCTTCCGCTCTAGGAACATCTCCACGGTCAAGTCGGCTCCTCCTTGTACTGCCCACAAAAACGGGGTTATTCTATCCTTGTCCCCGACATCAATTTCGACGTCATCCTGCTCCATGAGAAGTTCTGCTACCGCTCTATGCCCTCCATATGAGGCCCATGACAGCGGTGTCCGACCACGCTTATCCTTACTGTTGGTATCAACTCCATCTAGCTCCACAAGCAACTTCGCGGCTGCATCACGACCCTCACGCGCCGCGGATGACAACGGCGTCCGACCGTATATGTCCTTTGAGTCAACTTCAACGTCACTCCGTTCCACTAGTAACTTCATAATCGCCGTGTGCCCCTCAGTCGCTGCCCATGCAAGCGGCGTCATATCATACCTATCCTTCGAGTCGGCCGCCATGCTACTGGCCCCACCTGACCCCGACAAAAGTCCTGCTAGCAAATACTGCAATCCGAGCATAGCCGTTAGATGTACCCCCGTTGCATATTTTGGGAACGTTTGCCCATAGTTGGTGAATGTATATCCATGTCCAGACATAATCTGAAGGGCACAGGAAACCAGCTTGTTGTCCCGTAGGAAGACAAACGCTAACTGGGATACCTGCTCTTGGACCGTCTGTGCATGATGGCCCCAATATCGAGAGGCGTAATCAACGAATGCGTAGCACTTGATCCTTCTCTCTAACTTTATGTCCTCATCACAGCTGCCGTTCCTAAATGAGTCAAAGGAAAGGTAAGTAAGGCACGTCGTTGTAATTTCTTGTTGGGCAGCCGGGTTCCAGGCCCCTCGGATCTGTAAAAAATATTCCTGGGTGGTGTAATGGACAAGGCGGACTATGTTGCTCTCTTCATCGACTGTGACGAGACCAGCGCAGACAGAAACAATATCTTCGACATCTAGAATATTGTCCTCGTTAAGGTCAGTATCATCCGGATCGACTGCCAAAGCATGGCATAACTCTCCTGTAGTCAGGGGCCGCTCTGCATACGTGATCCAAGAAAGGACCGACTTGGCCAGCTTGCTGTCGTCGGGCAATTGAGCCTCTATCCTCTTAATTGCGTCGTCGTAGGCCTCCTTCAGCGCTTCGACGCCCCTTGGAAGCATCTCCAGCATATATTGGACTTTTGCCTTGGTCCGCTTGTCTCGAAGCGAGTCTACATGAAGACGAGCAAGGAGGAACCTAATCAGTTCATAAGCCAATAAGACATTGAAGCCGGGCAAGAATCACTAACATGCCATCCACTGCTCCGACAATTTTATCTTCTACGTCTCCCTGTAGGTTCTCGTCACGTTGCACACACCTAGGCAGTCGGTGAATCTGACCTCTAACGTACTGCTTCACATCCGCAGGACTGGCCCGAATCTCCAGTATTGGCGAAGACTTAAATTGGCTCACTATGTCGGGATTAGCTCGAGAGGTGACCATCAGCCGTACATCAAATTCTTGTTGCAAGTCGCGTAGCTTGCTCAAAAACTGGCTGCGGGTGCCGTCTCGATCCGCGCACTCGTCGAGAGCATCAATGACAACATACACGGTCCAGAAACTCATCATCGTAGTTTTGAGAGCTGCAAAAATCTCATCAAGCGAGGGTCTCGTTCCATGGTTAGAGTGGCGCTCGTAAAGTATAGATGCTGACTTTGCGGCAGAGGGCTTTGCTTGCACCAGCTGCTTGAGGATAGCAGATAGTAGGCTTGTTGTGTTCTGCTCTGCCTGGGTTTTATAGTTGCAGAATATCTGCGCAACTCCATAGAGGTCAAGTTCGCGCGTACCTGGCATCTTAACTGTAAGGAGAGCGCCATCTGCCACCTTATGAAGGTGATCAACGGCAATTGCTGACACCATAGTTTTTCCAGCTCCAGGGATTCCAGGGCAGAACAGAGTGTGGCTTGGTCCTCCAATCCAGTTATTGAACTCGGGGGAGTCAAGAAACCATTGGCCGGTTCCAGGCTGCCTTCTAGCTATAAAATCAGACTGTTGAGATGAGTATTTGGCTGATGATATCCATTCCACGAGCAGTTGATTCTTCTGTCTCTCTTGGTCTCGCTGAACCGCATTAACACTATCTTGAACCGCATTAACGCCGTCCTGAACCGCGCCAACGCCATCGTGTAATGCTGGTATTTGAGACCGGACAACGCCCATGTCAAGCTTTAGCTCTTCACTGTCGTTGTAAATCTCGTCCAAGCGGGTTTTAATCGCTTGTGATAGTTTCCTGCAAGGGTAAGTATTCTCATCTATACCATCTCTCACATAACTCACAAATGGTCCATCTGCAGAGCAATCTGAATCAGGCTCTTCAACCGTTCAATCCTCGATAATATACCCGCAACCTCCTCCTTAGTAAACCTCCACCAAAGCACATCCCCAATCTTCACCAACCCCTTGCCGGTCATGATCTTGAGCTGCAGCTTCTCCAGCGCATGCTTGTACTGGTCCAAGGGCCCATCCGGAACACCGAGCAACGTGACTTCCCTCGTCCAAGTCTCGTTTGATTTTTCACACCCTTCATCCTCTACCTGGTATCTCAAATTAAGGAGAAGACTGGAGAGACTTGAGGCCTCCATCGCGAAGCGCGCACGATCTTTGGGGGCGTCCTTGACATCGTTGGCGTAGCTTACCAACGTAGCTGTGACCTGCAGGATGGCAATAATGCTCGCTGTGATGCTGAGGGGATCCATGAGGGCGGATCTTCATGTATAGCGACGGCGCAGAATAAGAAATTGGAAACGAAGGAAACGGAGAAAGGAAGTTACAGGGCGCCATCTTGAGGTGTCAACCATCGGGGCTGAGCGATCCCACGGCCCTAACTCACTGTGCTGCATATGCGTATGCAAGGTCCCTCAAACCTTCCCCTTGAAGATGTCTTGGAAATATAGTTTCTCAAACCATCAGCGTATCAATATTCTCACACTAAAGTATAAAAACACGTTTGATTTACCGCCATTCACATAGAGTTAAAATGTCCAGAAATATAAGGGTCCAAATCCCACGCCTCCATTGACCATCGCGGCCAAAACAAGGCTACCAACAAGGCTACCACTCCGCCCCGTCCCACCACCCGCCCAGCGAATCACGCCCACCAGCCCTCCGTATCTCTAATTGACACGTTCCCGGCCGCGCGCGCAACGATCGTCAGCACCCTCAAACCCCCATCCTCGACCTCTTCTCAACAACCTCCTCCCTTCCTTCCCCACGAATGGAGAAGCTTCGCGCGCCGCCTTCCCACCATTTGCCCCCGACTCGGCCAGCTGCAGGCGTTGAATGAACGCGCAATTGCAATTCCAAGGTCGAACTGGGCGTTGCTGCGTAAGAGTCTCATAAAGAAGCAGCTATGGCAGCCATGGCGGATGCTGTGATGGATGGGGTGTTAAGGATTGCTGGCGATGTGTGGGAGGTCGTGAGACTTGCTCCGGCGTGGATCTTGGTTCTTTCTGCTGTGTCGATATTGCTATTTCTTTTCATATCCGTACGTCCCCCCAATCGCTCTCAATCACCTCTCATCTCCCCCCAATCCCTCCTTGCGCCGCTGTCCAACAACCACCACTAACAACCTACAGCTCTACCTAACACTCCACCTCATCGCCCCCCTCCCCCGACACCCCCACCCCTCCGAAAAAACCTACATCACCACCACCCCCTCCGGCGCCATCACCTCCCCCCTCCCCCTCTCCTGCTGGCACGACGACTGGCTCGCCCACCTCGCCAGCACCCCCACCAAAGACACCGGCTACATCGAGCCCGCCACCCTAGCAATGAGCGTCGTAATCCCCGCCTACAACGAAGAAGAGCGCCTAGAAACCATGCTCGAAGAAGCAGTCTCCTACCTCGACGCTACCTACGGCCGCGCCTCCCTCCTTTCCCCGTCTTCCAAATCAAGCAAATCGAAAACTTCCTCCAAATCCTCCTCCCCAGCTGAGCCTAGGGGCTACGAAATCCTCATCGTCAACGACGGCTCGACAGACAGCACCATCACCACGGCCCTCAAGTTCTCCCACGCACACGCCCTCCACGATACCCTCCGCATCATCTCCCTCCACAGCAACCGCGGCAAAGGCGGCGCCGTAACGCACGGCCTCCGCCACGTGCGCGGCACCCACGCCGTCTTCGCCGACGCCGACGGGGCCTCGCGGTTCAATGATCTCGGCGCCCTAGTCGCCGGCGCCGAGCTCGTCAAGGACAGCGGCTCGCGCGCCGTCGCCGTGGGGAGCCGCGCGCATCTCGTAGGGAGCGAGGCGGTGGTCCAGCGGTCGTGGCTGCGGAATGCGCTGATGCATTCGTTTCATCTTCTGCTGAGGGTGTTGACCCCGCCCGCGACGGGGAGGATTAGGGATACGCAGTGTGGGTTTAAGTTGTTTACGAGGGAGGCTCTGCCGCATATCGTGCCGTATATGCATGCCGAGGGCTGGATCTTTGATGTGGAGATGCTGATGCTTGCGGAGAGTGCGCCGGTGTGTGTATCGAGTGAGGGGCATGAGGGAGGGAAGATTGGGGGGCGGGTGAGGGGGGTGAGGGTTGCGGAGGTCCCGATTGCGTGGCAGGAGGTTGGGGGGAGTAAGTTGAATGTGTTGTGGGATAGTATAGGGATGGCGTTTGGCCTCGCGGTGCTGAGGGCTAGTTGGGCTCTGGGTGTGTATCGGCGGCGGTGAACCGGCTGCCGTGGGGATAGGTGTATATATATAAGTTGGTAAATATAGAAAAAAGCATACAGGGGGTCCCATCAATTTCCCAGGCAAGACCTCAAAATTGCACGAATTTTCCAAAGTGAGAGAGAGGGTTGTGCAAAGGATTGAAGAGAGTGCTTTCAATATATTCGTGATTAAGTAGTATTACCAGCCTCCACGGCTCAGCTCTATGGCCCTTGCTGAATAAATGCCCACCCCTTACAACGCCGTCCTAACGCCGTAGTTCTTTTGGCAAAAACCGCTGCCATTCCAATCGAATAAGAACCGTCATTACCGCCCATCAACTTTTTGGTCTTCCCACTGGAACTGCTCCCTCAGCACGTCTATGAGCCCGAGCTCACACATCTATGATGAGCACCCACCCTCTCACCACTTCAGCTCCGAGAAGATATACGGGAAAATCAGCGCCACCGCCTTCCACAACACCGCACCGCTCTTATACACCCCCACCGGCGCCCTCCACAACCCCGCCACGCTCCCCACACTCTCACAAATCAACAACCACATACTCAGCAACGCCACCGAGAAGAAGTGGTAGAACAGCAAAAACGGTCTCGGCAGAATACAAGCCAGCATCCCCGCCGGCTCATCACAGCACGCGCCCCCAAACAGAAAGTACTCGAAGCACCCCCGCTGCAGGGCCTTCAACTCCGCGTTGTTAGCCGCGAAAAGCGCGTACAGGGCTTGTGCGAGGATATTCACGATGGATGTGAGTTGTTTCCTCCTCCAGTGGAATGTCTGCATCGCTGCCCCGATGGCGGGCGCGGAGGACAGGTCGGGGACGCGGGAGGGGTGCAGGAGCTCGGAGAGGATCACCATGTCGGTGAGGGCGACTGACATGCCGCCTCCCGTGAGGGGGTGGCGCATGTTCATCGCATCGCCTAGGATCACGATCCCCGGCGTCTTCTGCGCGGTAGGCGGGAGCCACGAGTTGGGCATGCTGCGCAGCTTGCCCTCGTCAAGGGCTTTGATGAAGGTTGGTTTTATCTGCTCCGGCAGCGTCGGGACGACGACGTTGCGGATGTGTGCTTTTACGCCTCCCAGCGCCGCCTTCGCCGTCTCGAGGTTCTCGGGGACGTCGACGAGGGCGCGGGTCTCGTGGGTACCGATCTGGTAGACGAGGACGGGGGCGTTGTCGGAGAGGATGATGTGGCCGTGGTTCGGGGTCGGGATGGGGCAGTCGATCAGCTCAAGGGCGTAGAACTTTGACTTCGCCACGGGCGTTTTCGAGATGTATTGTTTCCGCAGCGTCGAAGCGTAGCCGTCTGCTGCGATGGTGAGGCCGCCAAAGAAGTAATCCATCTTCTTCTCTCCCCCCATGGGATCCGTCGTCTCCGTCTTGACGCCTAGAACTTGCTCGGCATTGTCGGTGCACACCGTCCCCTTGACCGTGGTCTCGAAAATCGAAATATTCGGCTCCCTCTCACACGCCTCGCGGAGCTTCCTAATAAACCTGCCGTGGTGGAAACACCACCCCACCGGCCTCGTCTCCCTCATCGCCCTCGACTTCTCCACTCTTGTATCATACGGGTACGGGATAATAACCTCCTTGCCGTAGTAAATCACATTATACCCATTCACCTCCACCGCATCAATGTCCTCCAGACACTCCGACAGTCCCAGTTTATGCAGCGCCGACACGCCCCCCGGTTGTAGCAGCTCCCCGACGATCCGGTCAGGCTCCTTCATCGAGCGTTCGAGCAGAATCACACTGCGCCCTTGTCGAGCAAAGGTGACTGCGGCGGCGCACCCGAAGACCCCGGCCCCGACAATGACAATGTCGGCTTCGTGGTGCATGCTGCGTCGTGCCGCGAGCGAGGCGGGCGTCGTGGGCGTGGCGGCCATGGATGGGTGTGTGTTTGTTGGGGCGGGGAGGAGGGAGGTGAAGGGGCGCGAGACGGCAGAGGCGAGTTTGCCTGCGACGTTGGCTTTGGCGGTGGTGGGCGGGCTGTTGAAGCTGCGCAGCTGGACGAGGGTATTCATGGTTGAAGGAGGAGGGAGGTTGAGGTTGAATTGAGGGTTGGGAGGAGTGGAGGAGGAGTGGGTTTAGGCGATATACTATGGGGGGGGGATTGGGGGGGGTTTTTGGGGCGGTACGGGGTCGATTGGGACGGAGCGGAGGATTAAAATTGTTTTGGGGAGGGATACAAAGGGTTATGTACTCCTGTGGTGGTAAAGGGTACATGGGGGAGGCAGAGTGGTAGCCACGGAACAAACGGTATCTACGGTTATCGCCTGTTCTACGATACAACAATAGCAGAGTAGTAGAGACTATCTTTTCCCCATACTACGCTTTCTCCTTACAGTGTTGCGCTCCTCCTACTCTTCTCCTACTCGACGATTATCTTTCCCCGTACTAGACTTTCTCAACTCTCCTCCTCTCAAATCTTGGCTAACAAGGAAAACATAGCCTCCCACTAAACCCCCCTAAAACGCCCATTATCCACTCGGAACAGCCCATTTCCCCGTGACATATGGCTAGACTCGCCGCTAGCTACCCACTACTGTACCGAGTACATTCTTTGCACATGGATTAAGAGAGATTTTGCCCGTGGAGATGGCTATGTACCCCTATCCCATTTATTAGAACGGAAATGAAATGAAAATGACATGGGCATGGGCATGGAAATGGGGGGAGATATGAGGGGGGGTGGTTCAATATTAATAGCCGGGGCTATAGGACCAATGGACCTTCCAAAGTATATACGGCGAAACAGACTTTATAGCGATTGATATTTATATTTATATTCTTGATATAACCAATCGAGAATGTTATAATTACAATGCGTTAACTACGCCATCTATATACACCCAAATTTCAACGTGTAACTCCAATATNTCTCCCCCAACCTCACCCACAAACCACCCAGGAACGATCTACGACCACCCCTCCACAACCTTCCTAGCCGCCACCACCCCTCCCCCCGAAGTAACCCTCCTCACCGCATCTTGCCCCAGGCCACGGTGATGCCTCGGTTCCGCCTCAAAACACTCATACGTAGGCTTAGGAAACACCGTGCTCTCAATCAGCGGCACGCCCGGACTTTTCTGTCCTGAGCTACCACCCCGATCAAGCTGCTGCGGCCGATCGAGCGGCGTAACAGACACAGCTTTCCATACCGTAGGAGGAGACGGTGAACCCCGCATAGCACGTGACTCCTCTTCATGAAGCCTTGGAGCCATTTCTCTCTGGTGCTCAGTGGCATTCCCCCCACCGCCCCCAGCACCACACTGCCTCGCCTCCCCAACCGCCTCACTCAAAATATCCAACAGCCTCCCCCCCACCCTCCGTCCCTCCACCCCATGCCTCTCCCTCCTCATCCTCACCTCCCCCAACGCCTCCTCCAGCACCTCTCTCATCCTCCTTCCTCCC
>LMYD01000296.1:0-32894 GCA_001630595.1 Pseudogymnoascus sp. BL308 | reverse complement strand
GGGGGGGGGAGGGGGGGCGGCTAACACATGCTATTTAATCGCCATGTATATTCGAGTTGATAGCGGCGCCATAATGCGGCGAGGGCCTTTGCTTTCTCATCGCCGAAGTGGGATGAGAGTTCTTTGGCGATGGAGTCGGTGGAGAGGAGGGTGCCGTAGAGGTCGAATGCTATTACTGTCTTTTTGTCGGATGCCATTGTTTCAGTTAGGGGATATGGATGGATTATGGCTATGCTTATATTTTGATGTTATAGGACTGATCTTATGGTCCTTGATCATGGAATTGTCAGCTGTTACACTAACCCCGCACCGTGACGTATGCGGGGTCGTATAAGCTAAGTGCATATCATAACATTGCTCGCTATGAAAGGAAAGATTTAGGGTTATTACATTTAGTATGAATCCATAGTATTCAAATTAAACAGTCATGCATATAATGCAAGATGAAATCCATACGGTAGCTGCTTTAACTCCAGCATAACGCCGCGCTATATGAATATTATAACCCCGGTCCCAGGGTCTCATCCAAGCTCTCCGATGCAAAAGAATGCCATTAAAACCAAGAACGACATATATCCATTTCTCAATTCTTTCAAACCCCAGAGCCCGGACAATTCCCTTCAGAGCACATCGATCGCTCTTTCCGCCTCCGAGAACCTCACCCTTCTCTCCTTCTCCGAGACCTGAGTTTCCTCGGTCCTAGTAGCCACGCCTTCACTACCTTTCCGCCTCCTCAGTGCAGCTCTCTTGGCCCTGGCATCTCTGGCATCCTTATCCTCACGGGACTTGTAGTCAGCCAACTGCTTGCGACGACGCTCTGAACGAGCCCGGGCAATAGCAGCGGTTGGTTTGAAGCCGACACCATTGATCCCCTCACCATCATCCTCGGGATCACTGGGGTTGTGACCCGTAATTTCAGACTCTTCCCAGTGAAGCGATGCAGGTTCCTGGGGGAGTGAGCTCTCGGGACTGAGGGGAGGCGAGGGGGCCGATGAGAATCGCGCAGGTGGAGGATCCGGCGAAGGTGGAGAGACTGGCTGCTTAAGACTTGGGCGACTAGGAAGCGTTGTGCTGAGTATATTTGGGGTACTGGCAGGGTTGGCGCCCGTGAATATTACCTTGCTATTCTGGGTGTCAAATGCGCCCTTCCTATCAAAATTTATAGCACCAGTTGGGCCTAAAACGGTACTGGAGGAGGCCTGGGGTGTCTCTGGGATTTCTTTGAGTCCATTTTGATCAGATTTGACTTGCTTTCTGGTTTCGCCGTTGTCAACCTTCGATGCGCCAAATGTCCCAAGCAGGTCCAGCCTGCTGACGCCGCCAGTTCCCACGATTTCCAGCTCCCCAAAGCTATGTGCTACCTTGGACCGTGGAGTCTGGACCTCCGTGTCGATATCCTCTCCAGAAGACGACATTAGCTTTTCTGGGAGTGTATCTAACCGTCTCGAAGTGACTCTATGCTGTGGCGAATGTGGCTTTTCATCTCGTTTCCGTTTAGGTGACGGTGCGGCGGGGTAAAGCGGCATACTGCATGAGGCTTACTAGAGCCCAACACGACAGATTTATGTGGCAGGACGTGTATGGCACTGCCACCTAAGCAGGATCACAACGACTCAGAGAGCCTCGCGCGAGGTGTTGTTGAAGCTGAGTAATTTGCCGGCCGTTTAAATGAAAAAGGCAGGTGACAGCTGGCGGATGGCGGCGGCGTTTCTTCGCTTCTAGCCTGGATTGTGCCCACACCAACGTAGATTCTAAGCACTCCGTTCACAAATGAATGGATGGTGCTCGTGTAAAGGAGGTAGATCTACCCATGTTCAGGATTCCAACTCGGAGATGCGGCCACAGGCTGAAGACCCGATTTCAAGTGTGATGGTCATGAGAGTTGGGATCGCTCTTATTGATTGGAGAAAAGCGTCAGCCTCGTGGCATAGCCTCGTTCTGGAGGCACACTCTAGTCCCAAAATGAGACCCTTGACACGTACGATAAGATAAGGCGCGGAGTTGGTCAAATCCAGGTCTCTACAAATGCTTCAACGAACAGACCTGCGATCACTTTTTCTCAAGGGCTTTGACTTGGGGTTCCCAAGCACTATAGGAACAAGAGCACAACTTACATTTTAGTTCAGCAATACTTGGGCGTCATCCATTAACATATTATGCGACACATCGCTTCCAACGCCTATTGATGTTTGCCAATGGCGATGAAAGGCCAGACGCGTTGATGCAACTTGAAAATGGCACAGCTGATCCAAGAGACAGTGATCCCTCCACCCCCTCCTCTCCCCCAGAACTCAAAGGCCGAGTCTTCCAGATCAACTATATCTGTAAGGACGAAGACATTAGAACCGACGACGCGGTCAGACTCCCTTCCCAAAGGCGAGGAGGCCCCATTTTTACCATGCCCTTTCTTCTTCTACGGCTCCCTCATGGACCCCGAAGTGCTACAGGCTGTTCTTGGACTTTCAGAACCGCCTGTTGTTGAAAGCGGATCTGTTTGCGGATTTTCTATAAAAATGTGGGGTATATATCCAGCGCTGATACCCCTCGAAGGCGGGGTGGTTTCTGGTTCAACATGGAGAGTCAACACCGAGCCACATTTTCTGCGCCTCAAGGAGTATGAGACCTCCGCCTATACTTGGTGTCCTTGTGATATTGAACTGAGCAGCGGTGAGGTTTTGACTGGCTGTAGAACCTTCTGCTGGGCAGGAGACTCTGATAGCAAAGAACTCGAGGAAGGAACTTTTGATCTTCAGCGCTACCAGAGGTATTTCAAAGCATCCGTCGTTCGAAAATCTCCGTAGAGAGGGGTTTGCAGAATTGGCAAATTTAGCTTCTCCACAATGTGATATAATTTTACCATTTACTTACTGAAAAGCGTGCGTTCTGTGACATAGTCTCGGGAATACATGGTCCGGCGTAGCTCCGGTGGTTCGTCGTCAGCCTGATTCGCGGGTGTGCGGGGTTATTGAACTCAGCCTGATTTGGAGACGGAGCTATGGTGGGGGGATCGCTATTTACATACAGATTTCCAGCACTTCTGACGTGCTTGCCTGCATTGCGCATACAACACCAGTTCATTCCGCAGAATTCCTGAAACTCGCTGAGATTGTTCGCTCAAAACTCGTCGTCTTCACCCTGAAATAAATAAGTTGTTGGGTTGTTTTTATCACAATCGTAGCCATGACGTCCCCCGCAGCCTTCGAGTTCCTACCCCTCGGGGCAATTATTCAGTCATTCCACGTTGGAAAGACCAACATTGTCCAAGGCTTCCCAACCGCTGAGCTGTACCAAAAGCACAATGGCCCATTCTTTGGCGAAACTATTGGTCGCGTTGCCAACAGGATCAAGGGCGCGAAACTCGACTCTCTGAACGGGAAATCATACGCCTTGGCCGCGAACAACGGACCAAAC
This sequence comes from Pseudogymnoascus sp. BL308, assembly GCA_001630595.1. Taxonomy (NCBI): domain Eukaryota; kingdom Fungi; phylum Ascomycota; class Leotiomycetes; order Thelebolales; family Thelebolaceae; genus Pseudogymnoascus; species Pseudogymnoascus sp. BL308. Next base: position 29,483 of record LMYD01000296.1, on the reverse strand, counting down.
AGTCTGCACGGTGGTAATGTAGGATGGGGAAAGCGTGTGTGGACAGGACCTACTCCCGTTGGGCAGAGGGAGATTCCAGGACTGGAAGGCGGAAAGTTCACAGGGGGAGAGAGTGTCAAGTTCACACTTAAGAGCCAGGACGGCGAGGAGGGCTTCCCAGGAGACTTGGAGGTTTCGGTGATCTACACAGCAGGCATCCAACTGACTCCTGAGGGCAAGGAGGTCAATGTCCTGGCTATGGAGTACCAGGCCGAGCTTGTTGGTGGTGCTGATGAGACTGTCATTAACATGACAAACCACTCGTAAGCTCTAATAACCTCTGTGACGAAACAGGAACTGACATAATTCACAGGTACTTTAACCTCTCCGGAGAGCCAACCATCGCAGGAACCGACGTTGAGCTTAGCACCAACCTATACCTGCCAGTCGATGAACATGGAATCCCAACTGGTGGCCCAAAAGTGTACGATGCCGCCAACCTTAGCAAGGTTACCCTGGGGCTCACCGAACCTGATGTTGATGATTGCTTCGTCTTCGACGCACCACCGAACTCAATCCCGATAGATACGAGAGACCAAGCTCTGAGGAAATTGGTCGCGGCATACCACCCAAGGACTAAGATCCATTTGGAGGTGCTCGCTACCGAACCCGCCTTCCAGTTCTACACCGGAAAGTACATCGACGTTCCGTCGGTTGAGGGGCTTCCCGCCAGAGGCGCGAGAAGCGGCTTCTGCGTCGAGCCCAGCCGATTCGTTAACGCTGCCAATGTTGATGAGTGGAAGGGACAGGTCTTGTTGAAGAAGGGAGAGGTGTACGGGAGCCGGACGGTGTACCGCGGATGGAGCGATGAGTAAAGAGGCTAGCACTTCTATCAAATAGCCTTGCCGCTTCGTACCAGACCATATCAGAACTGGATTTGTTGGGTTGCTGAGAACTGCATCTTTCCAAAACTCATTGAAATGTGACTGTCAATGCCTGATGGCACAGATCAAAACAAATAGCTTTTGCTTATGACGTCTAGTTCGTACTCCCAACACTAATATCGTGTATACATGTCCCTCCAACCCCATATAGATATTGTACACTTACTATATACACTTGTCTCTCCAAGACCCTCCCATCACCAAAATTTCCAGTTGCTCCTCTTCTTTGCCTCAATCGCCGCATCCTCCTCTTCCTTCCTCCTCCTCCTCTCCTTCCGCTTCTGCTCCGCCTCAGCCTCTTTCTCTGCCTTTTTGCGGTCAATAATCTCCACAGCCCTCTTCATGTTATTCTTCTCCAGCCGCCTCTTCTGAAGACAGAATTCGTATGCGCCAATCCCCAAGAAACAAAAGGTTCCCGCTGCCCAATTACATGCTCTAACAATCGGTGCTGTTTCTTGTCAGACTGGCCCACGAACATGTTCTTACACTGGGTTCAAAACGTACTGCCAAATAGCATCCTCGTCCCGCCAACCGCAAAGGCGCCGCCAATGCCGGTGAGGAGGCTCTCACGTACGCAAGGGTATGTATGTACGTTTTTGAAATCCTCCACTCTGACCGTCTTCGCAGCCTCTGCCAGGCTCAAGTTCTGCGGCCTTCTGCCCGCCGAATTTTGCCCAAAGCCTTCCGGAAGTCCGTTTGCCGTCGATGTGCCGTCGAAGACCTCGTAGATCTTGGGTTTGTCGACATGCTCTGGCGGAGCAGTCGCGCCCGGCGGCGGATCCGCAGGATGTGATTGCCGTTTGGCTCCTTTATCGTCGGTCATTGTGCTGGTCGTGGGGGAATGATGAAGCTCCGAGGCACCTATGATGTGGATTGAGGTACATATTGCTTTATCCGGCTTAGCTTACTATACTTTATTTGTGCACGGACCCCACACTTGGAGCGCGTAAAGTGATTTCCACGACGCGTCGCGCGTGCTCTGTGCTGAGAAACCCAATTTGGCTGTCGGAGGGACCACCACAGACGACAGCACTTAACCATTCATTTTGACAATTGTTACCCGTCTGAGCAGTTAAATTATCTACGGCAACAAATGGTTACTCTTGTAGCCTTGCCTTTCCTTTTTATTTCTCTACCTGCATTTTATACCCTGGCGACTACAACATAATCACCCCCCATTCGACGGGTCTTCAAAGCTCGACAGAGCAAGAACGAGATAATGGCGGGCACTCGCCGGCCACAGAATGGCTACCGCCGCGGTGGGAAACAAGCATATCACGGCAGCCGAACGAAGACTTTCGCAGCGTCAAGTCGAAATGAAGCAACCTCCGCAGACGAAAAGCGCGAAGCTACCAAGCTGGCAAACGCTGTCGACGAGGCAATGGAGTTCGCACGATACGAGAGCGGAAGGAAAAAGACGGGCTGGCTTGTAAATCTCCAGGCTACGGAAATAGAAGACGACAACAACCCAGGCGGCCGGTCTGCGCTCGATTTATACTTTCTCGAGGATGACGGTGGCACCTTCAAGGCGGCTGTGGAGTTTGAGCCGTACTTTCTGGTGGCGGTGAAGAGGGGCTACGAGCCAGAAGCCGAGGAGTGGTTGAAGCGGGTAGCTGGAGGAGGATGCGTGAAGAGTGTGCGACGGGTAGAAAAGGAGGACTTGCAGATGCCGAATCATTTGCTTGGCTACAGGAGGACGTTTCTTGAGCTTCGGTTTGTGAACCAGGAGGACCTCTTGAGGGCGAGGAGGGATGTGATACCCATCGCAGAGAAGAATAAGAAGCAGATGAATGCTATGGATACATATGCGGAGGTTGCCAGGTTAGTAAACCTTTACTGGAGAGGCAATCCGGGAGTAGTATGCTAATGATACACAGCGCGAATGCAGGCTTTGACCTTTTTGACGACTCACGAGATGACGATAAACGACTTAATACGACGATTGTGGATGCGAGCGACTTCATTGTTGACATTAGAGAATACGATGTACCGTATCATGTGCGAGTCCTGATCGACTTAGATATCCGAGTTGGAAAGTGGTATGAAGTGGAGGCAAAGCATGGGCATACGTCAATAAAATGCATCACAGAGAGGTTACAACGTGCCGACCCAGTCATCATGGCCTACGATATCGAGACGACAAAATTACCCCTGAAATTCCCGGATGCCTCAATCGATCAGATTATGATGATATCATATATGATTGATGGGCAGGGCTTCCTCATCACAAATCGAGAGATTGTATCCGAGGACATTGACGATTTCGAATATACGCCTAAGCCGGAATACCAAGGGCCTTTTATGATCTTCAACGAGCCGGACGAGAAGTCGCTGATAGAACGCTTTTTCCTGCACATTAAAGAGGCAAGGCCAACAGTAATAGCGACATACAACGGAGATTTCTTTGATTGGCCTTTTGTCGACGCCAGGGCCAGTGTCAACGGCATAGATATGTACCAGGAAATTGGCTGGAAGAAGGACAGCGAAGACCAGTACCAATGCAACTACAGTGTGCACATGGATTGTTTCCATTGGGTCAACCGCGACAGTTACTTGCCACAGGGAAGTCGAGGTCTGAAAGCCGTCACAGTTGCAAAGCTTGGGTACGATCCAGACGAGCTCGACCCGGAACTCATGCTCCAGTATGCCAGCGAAAGGCCGCAAACGCTGTCAGAATATTCGGTCTCCGATGCGGTGGCGACATATTACTTGTACATGAAATACGTCCATCCCTTCATTTTCTCACTGTGTACTATTATTCCGTTAGGACCAGATGCGGTCCTTCGAAAGGGAACTGGAACTCTGTGCGAAATGCTCCTGATGGTTGAAGCATATCAAAAAGAGATCGTCCTTCCAAACAAGCACGTAACTCCGAAAGAGTCTTTCTGGGACGGCCATCTTCTTGAGTCTGAGACTTACGTTGGTGGCCACGTCGAGAGTATAGAGGCAGGTGTTTTCAGGGCGGATATCCCGGTCAATTTTGCTGTCGACACAACGGCCATCGATGAGCTCCTGGAGGACCTCGATGCTGCTCTTAAATTTAGTATCACTGTCGAAGAGAAGAAGAACCTCGATGATATTACCAACTACGACGAAGTCAAGCAGCAAATCACTGACCGCCTGATTAGCTTAAAGGCGACAGCAAACCGAAGCGAACGACCCCTTATTTACCATTTGGATGTCGCCGCTATGTATCCCAATATCATGACGACCAACCGGCTACAGCCCGATTCTATGATCAGCGAGTCAGACTGCGCAGCATGCGACTTCAATCGTCCAGGTAAGACCTGTGATAGGAGAATGCCATGGGCATGGCGTGGAGAATACCTGCCCGCCAAACGCAATGAGTATAATATGATTCGGCACTCACTTGAAAACGAGAAATTCCCTGGGAAATGGCCAAACAGCCCCGCGCGGACGTTTGAAGAATTACCAGCCGACGAACAATCTGCCTTGGTCAGGAAGCGGTTGCAGATATACAGTCAAAAGATCTACCACAAAATCCACGATTCGACAACAATCGAGAGAGAGGCGATTATCTGTCAGCGTGAGAATCCATTCTATATCAATACTGTTAGAGATTTCAGAGATCGTCGGTACGAATATAAGGGTCAACACAAAGTCTGGAAGGGGAAAACGGACGCACTGAGATCTTCAGGAGCATCCCAGGCGGATATTGACAACGGCAACAAGATGATCATTCTGTTCGACTCGCTGCAATTAGCCCACAAGGTTATTCTAAACTCGTTCTATGGATATGTCATGAGAAAGGGTTCTCGCTGGTATTCTATGGAAATGGCTGGCGTTACTTGTTTGACTGGTGCCCACATTATTCAGATGGCGCGTCAGCTGGTTGAGAGGATTGGCCGACCCCTGGAACTCGACACGGATGGTATCTGGTGCATGCTTCCCGCCACATTCCCGGAGAACTACGGATTTACCATGAAGAATGGGAAGAAGTTTAATATTTCTTACCCCTGTGTCATGTTGAACCATCTTGTTCACGACAAGTTTACCAACCACCAATACCAGACGCTCAAGGACCCTGCAACCTTCAGATACGAGACACACAGTGACAACACCATCTTCTTCGAAGTCGATGGACCATATAAGGCCATGGTATTGCCGACATCCAAAGAGGAAGACAAGAATTTGAAGAAGCGTTATGCTGTTTTCAATGACGATGGAAGTCTCGCAGAGCTGAAGGGATTCGAAGTCAAGCGAAGAGGAGAACTGAAACTGATCAAGATCTTCCAACAGCAAATCTTCAAGTTCTTCTTGGAGGGCACAACACTCGCTGAGACTTACGCCGCAGTAGCCAAGGTCGCCAATAGGTGGCTGGATGTGCTGCACTCAAAGGGCGAAACACTTGCGGATGAGGAGCTCATCGATCTTATTTGCGAAAATAGGAGTATGTCAAAGACATTAGCGGAATATGGTACGCAAAAGTCGACATCTATCACAACAGCGAAGCGGTTGGCCGACTTCCTTGGCGAGCAGATGATTAAGGATAAGGGGTTGAACTGCAAATACATTATTTGCGCAAGGCCCAGGTCTGCTCCGGTTACTGAGCGTGCTATTCCCGTCGCTATTTTCTCTGCAGAGGCATCAGTCAAGCGTTACTACCTAAGGAAGTGGCTGAAGGAGGACCCTGAGAACATGGACCCCAGAGCACTGCTGGACTGGAACTATTATCTTGACCGTCTCGGGTCTGTTATCCAGAAGCTCATCACTATTCCCGCCGCCCTTCAGAAAGTTCGCAACCCCGTCCCAAGAGTCGCGCATCCGGAATGGCTCCAACGCCGCATCAACACCAAAGACGACAAGATGAAGCAGAAGAAGATGACTGATCTGTTTGCCAAGCAACCACTGGAAGATATTACAAACTTGAAAGACCAAACTCTTGGGGACTTGGAAGACTTCGGAACGCAAATATTGAAGCCGAAAACCATTTCTAGCCTGGTTATGTCGTCTCAGCCAAAGCCACAAAAGCGAAAGTCACCCGAACCTGCAGTTCCAGTATCAGTCGACCCTTTCGCTGCCTTGCCCAAGGTTATGCCTGATCCGACACTAGACTATATTGGTTTCTTAAAGTATCAAAAGCAGAAGTGGAAGATCCAAAAGCAGGCTCGGATCCGTCGTCGACATCTCTTCGGCGAGACGAGAGCTGCCGCCTCTAGTGATATTGGAGCTACCTTCCTAGTTCAAGCCGAGCTTGTTTATAGGAGCACTTGGCAGGTTCTACAGCTTAGTGGAACTGAAAGCCCGGGCACAGTATTAGCACATGTGTTGATTGACAACAAGGTCCACACCATCAAAGTGAAAGTACCACGAAGTTTGTTTCTTAATATGAAAGGGAAGGATCTGCCAGACGTGGATATCGAGGGGTGTTCGGCACAGAAGGTGTCTCATACGCTCCCGAATGGACATCCTTCTGTGCATCTATTCAAGCTGACAATGTCGGAGGATGTGTATGTCAATGAAGCCCGAAAGCTGTCACTGCTCTTCAATCATCCAAGTGTCGAAGGTGTTTATGAGAAACAAGTACCACTGGATGTCCGCGCTTTACTACAACTCGGTACCCTGTGCACGTTTGACGACACTCAATCTGGTGTCCTTGGTAAAGGTCTTGAGCATGGGTTTGACTTGTCATCACTGAAGCAAGCGGAGGCAAAGAACCCGTACCTGACGGACTCCCCGATGGCATACCTTTACCTCTATCATATCGTGGCAGGAGAACGTCAAATCTTCGCCATATTTTCGAGCGCGAGGGACCAAGCACACATTGTTATCCTTCAGAGCTCCAGAGAGAGTCAGGAGCTTCCCAACATCGCCAAAATATACACAGACGCACTAGCCAAGCGGTTTTCAGAGGCCGAAGGCAAGGCGTGGCAGGATTGCTTTGATTACCAAGACAAGATACAGTTCACTACCAAAGTTGTATCCACAAAGCGCAAGGCACTCCTTGAAGTGGGCGATTTGGTGAAGAAGATCAAGAGCGATGAGACGAAACCACTCATGCTCGTGATTCAATCTCCACAGCGACGTATGCTCCTGCACGACATGCCAGTACTGGCCAACTTCCCAGTCCTAACACTCCAGCATGACAAAAAGGATGTCTCATTCCCACCTCTTGGGTGGCAAGCATTCATTGCAAAGCGCATCATCAACAACTATCTAAACCTTGGCTCTTGGATCTCCGAACTCACGAACCTGGCGAGATATGGCGATGTGCCCCTTTGCAATCTTGAGCGTGATGATCCAAGATTCTTGATCGATATCGCTTATGCGAGGAGGCTAGAGAAGAATAATGTTGTGCTCTGGTGGTCAAGTGGTCCAAGACCAGATCATGCAGGCTATGAGAAGGACGATGTGCTTGGGCCGCTGGAGACTGTTCAAATGCCCACTGTCAACAACCCAGGGACATACGCTTCGGTTTGCATTGAGATAGACGTGCGAAACCTGGCGATCAATACGATACTGACCTCATCACTCATCAACGACCTGGAGAGTTCTGCGGATTCAGTCACCTTCAATCCTGCTGCTCCTCAAGATGACGCACCTACTGACGGAACGAATGCCTTGTATTCCGACAATGCGTTCGCCGGAGCAGGTGTGACGGTGCTACGAGAAATGGTGAAGGCTTGGTGGACGGAGGCATGCAAAGGTAGCCCAATGGCTGACATGATGGTCCTTCATCTACTGCGCTGGGTCGAGAGCCCCAACTCTTTCATGTACGACCGCTCTCTACATTACTACGTGCAGATGATGTCGCGCAAGGCCTTCCAGCAACTCATGGCCGACTTCCGCCGCGTCGGCTCCCACGTCGTTTTTGCTGATGCCAACCGCCTGCTGTTGCAAACTACGAAAGCCGAGGTCGGAAACGCGTTCGCATACAGTCAGTATATCCTCAAGTCGATCAAGTCGAAGCCACTATTCCACTTTCTGGAATTGGAGATCAAGGAATACTGGGACTACTTGGTTTGGTACGACGAGTTTAACTACGGTGGGAAAGCGTGCCAGGAGGTTGTCGAGGCTGAGAACCAGACTTTGGAATGCATCATGCACTGGCAGCTTGCAAAATTCTTGCCTGAGCCAATGCAACCTATCTTCAACGACTGGGTTATTCAGTTCATCGAGCTGATGCACGGACTGAAGAGGCCGCAGTTCGAAGACCCCAATGCCACACCCCGGCCTACTCTCCTCCCCGTCCGCGCGCTTGGTGAAGACAAGGCAGATAAGGCTGTACTGGGCAAAACCTTCGAGAGGCCCTTGAAGCGACAAGTCGCGCAGCTTATCCGCCGCCAGAAAGATGAGATGCTACACCCAGAACTTGTGATGGACTACCGCTTCCCGTCGCTCCCTGGTTCCCACCTCAACTTTACCAACCCAGCCCTGCAGCTCGTCAAGTCCTTGATGCAGGTACTCTCACTCGACAAGAACATCACGCTCGAGGCGCGACTCCTACGCAAGGAGCTTCTCATGCTCTTCGAGGTGCGCGAGTTCAGCGCTGAGGCGACGTTCGTGAATCCCTCGTCGTCGCTCCGTTTCCAGCAGGTCATCTGCGACACCTGCACGATGGCGCGCGACCTCGATTTCTGCCGAGACGCAGACTTGGTGCCTGATGAGGGAGCGGCTGGCGAGGCTCGGCCCTGGAAGTGCGGGTACTGCGGGACGGAGTATGAGCGGATTGTGCTTGAGCAACGGATGATTGCGGATGTGGAGGCGCTGGTTACGCAGTGGGCAACGCAGGACCTGAAGTGCGGCAAGTGTTCGGGAGTACGGATTAATGATTTTATGGAGCACTGCTCGTGCAGTGGTGAATGGGTGGGAGAGATGAAGCGCGCGGATGTCGAGAAGAAGCTGGCTATATATGAGAAAGTGGGCAAGTTTTACGAGCTGAAGATGCTGAAAACTGTGTTGGAGGGAGTACTTGGGGGGTTATAAAGTGGGGCAGGAGGGAAGGAAAGAAGGGATGGCGTTCCGGATAATGGATTAAAGGCGTTTTAGGGGATGGATATGTTATGAACGGAGCAGGAGCTTACATTGGCATTACATGAGCGCTTTGGTGCGGGGTTTGGATATAGGTACTGAATGGACAAATCTCAACAATATGCTTACTACGCATCTAAACAGGAACAAATCAAAGTTCCTGCTCATACTGTATGTCTGTGTATGTGATTGGTAGCATTTTCCCGTTTTTGCGGATTTTTATATTATCTGCGGCTATCGTCGCCCACTTCTATGAAGCCATGCAATTATGTAACCCCCCACTTCACCCCACCAACGTCCCAACACCCCGCTCCGATCCGCGCTCTGATAGCTATTTGCTCTACGTATATATGCGTCACCCCTCACCTTCCTCTTTCCCCCTCTTCCTTCTTTCATCAATCAAAAATTCGATTCTCCGTCAATTTACAACCTTTATACACCACACATACGCATATTTCGACGGTATGGCATTGGATATGGCTGAACCTCATGCATTGGAGATGTCGTCGGATCAAGGTAACGTACAGTAAAAGCATGACGGGTGTCCAGGTCCTCAATTGTTTCTTCCAGCTCAACTCCGCTCCGGAGGTTGTGGTCTCACGACCCTCTCTTCATCGCGAGTCAGAGCTGGATGAGGCAATTGAAGACCTGGTTCTGAGATTATACCGTATGAACTTGATCTAGACAATTCTAGCGCATAAGGACATGCTTCTCCCTCCTCTGTGGTCACAAACTCATGAAGTGTAGCAAACGATCTCTCAAGATGTCTACCGATAAGATTACGTTCTTGATGAACTGGTAATAGGAGACAGATCTTGTTTGATTGGGGGATGTAGGCTGACATTAGGTTAGGCACGCGACGCCATACCACGCTCCGGTCTACCTGGCCCAGAAGAAAGGATATTTTGCCGATGAGGGCCTCAAGGTTGCCCTGTTGGAGCCAAATGACCCATCCGGTAGGAAGCACTTTTGGTACGCATAGAGAATGAGACTAATTCCCACCAGATGTCACCGAGATCATCGGAAGCGGAAAAGTTGATATGGGATTCAAGGCTATGATCCACACCCTTGCTGTAAGTATACACAGAATTGAGCAACCTTTCACCACCTAACACCTTCCCAGGCCAAAGCTCGTGACTTTCCCGTCACCTCCGTCGGCTCCCTCCTCGACGAGCCCTTCACCGGCGTCGTCTACCTCAAGGACAGTGGTATCACCACCGACTTCACGTCCCTCAAGGGAAAGCGCATCGGCTACGTCGGTGAGTTCGGCAAGATCCAAATCGACGAGCTCACCAGACACTACGGCATGACTCCCGACGAGTACACCGCCGTCCGCTGCGGCATGAACGTTTCCAAGGCCATTATCGAGGGCACCATCGATGCCGGTATCGGACTCGAGAACGTCCAGATGGTCGAGCTTGAGGAGTGGCTCGCATCCCAGGGCCGCGCCCGCGACGACGTCCAGATGCTCCGCATTGACGAGCTCGCCGAGCTCGGCTGCTGCTGCTTCTGCTCCATCTTGTACATCGCCAACGATGCCTTCATCGCCGCGAACAAGGACAGGATCACTGCGTTCATGCGTGCGGTCAAGCGCGCTACCGACGATGTCATCTCCAACCCCGCTGAGGCGTACAAGGAGTACATTGACGTCAAGCCGCAGATGGCTGACCCGGTCAACCGCAAGATCTACGAGCGCTCGTACGCGTACTTCTCGCAGGATCTCAAGAACGTGGAGCGTGACTGGAAGAAGGTCACTGCTTACGGAAAGAGACTGGGTGTCTTGCAGGAGACCTTCGTGCCCAACTACACCAACGAGTTCTTGACCTGGAACCTTGAGGGTGACTCTGCTGACCCAACTGGCGACCAGAAGCGCATGGTCGACTTGCAGAAGGAGGTCGCTTGCTGTGGTGGTTTCCGCAGACTTGCTGTTCAGGTTAAGGCTTGATCGCATTTGGGATCATACTATCGTCTTGCTGCAAAGCTGGATGGGCCATTCATTTCAACTACGAGTACTTATAAATCCTATATAGCTGGTAGAAGTAAATCTTATGAATGATTGTCTACTGGTACAATATACGGCTCTCGCTCTTCCCTAGTGCATGGTGATTAGACAGTGTGCCGCAAACCGTCTTTCAAGTTATCCTCTCCAACGTGATTTGCTTGCTCCTTACCAAAGTAGGTAGATTTGAATTATCAAGGATTCCATGAGCTCAATGCATTTTCCTGGATCTCCCAAACCGGCCTAGCCAACTCTACAAACTGACTGCCGAATTGGTCTAGCACAAGTCGGACGTGGTCCTCATCCGCTGTACTACCTCGACCTCCTGTTCCATCTTCGCCGCCGAATGTTGCATCCCACCAGGCTTGTTTCCACTCCTTAACCGCAAGTTTTGCAGCGTCCGAACCAGGCTGGACACCACTTGCAACGAGGTAAAACGATGATCTCTTCGCATGCTTCTTCACAGGCTTAAACACCTGGACTGAAGAGAAGCCGCTGAAGCGATAGAGGAGCTGGAAGGTCTCCCATGCCTCTATCTTATGTAACAAAACAACAATTGTTCCACCAGCTCGAATTCGTTGGAGTGCCAAAATGAGTTGTGAAACTGTCAACCGACGTCCTTCATGAATCTCTCGATATTTGGGGCGCTCATGCGTCCGAAGTGCCTGACCGTCACAAAATATCAATTGAAACGTCTGATCCAAGAATGGCCTCTCATCAAGAAAGCTGGTGTGATCAGGGTACGTGGGGGGTATCTCCTCGACGCCATACTCCTTCGCCAACATTGTGACGTCGAGGAAGAGCATGGCCGAACGATGGCGCGACAAGAGCACTTTGTGGCCGCCTTGCTCCGGTGGAAGACTAATCCCAAAGGCGGTTGCCCCAGGATTGTGTTTCAACGCACTGGCTGTATAGCCACCCGGTGCCATGCAGATATCCAAAATATTCATATTCCCTTCACTGTTGGGTGGTGGACTAAGGCAACGGGTGCGGCCGTGCATCTCATCTCCAATTTCTTGCATCATTTTGTAAAATCTAGCAGCCTCTTTATCATTTGCACCATCGGCCTTGCGACGTTGTCGTTTGAAATAGTCATCTCCGCGACGGTTGTCCCAACCCTACTCTAGTATTTAGTCTCTCTTGCCTAGCGAAAATCAAGCAGTGGCTTACCTTTTTCCGTATTGCAGCAAGCTTTCTGAAGGCAGGTTCATTTTGTGTAAAGAACTCAATTAGAAATGAGTTAGGCCAACATTCTGATGTTGTAGCCTCGCTTGAATCAACTATAGAGTCCACTGGGGCAGACATAGTTGCTTGCGGTAGGGTCGCAAAATTTGGGTTTGAATTTCTATGAGTATTGCGACTGAGTTAACAACGACGTGGTGGAGGCTACCGTTGATGAGAGATATAACTAAACTGAGGGCTGTGAAAAAGGTGCTTCTTTATGAGTTCTGCAGACTCAAGGCTAGGTCTAAGGAAGGGAAGCCGAATGGCCAAAGGTGTCATAGACAAACATCTCATTGATGCTCGTCGGAAGTCATAAATCTGGGTGTAAGGCCTATAGAAACGAACCTTCGATTAGTTTGGTGTTACTCAACATGCGCCACATAATATTGTGTCCCAACTAAGTACCGCGCATGTCACTATATGAGCAGTCCTTGGAACTATCGCCAGCCTTGTAGTCCTCAGCCTATGACGAAACGACACGTTAAACAGCTGACTATATCGAAACTCATATTCGAAGTCCGTTATGCGATCGACGCCTTCAAGGACTTTTCCCTCAGATACAGATTGCGTTTCGTTCAGTTTCTTCACTGGTCCATTTACTACATGTCAGCTTTTGAGGCAGCGTGCTATTCAATCTTCACGACGCCTCCACTCGTTCACCCAATAGCTCCCTTGGGATGAGGACGGACGTGCTTGAAGTGGGAGGCTATAGATTCTGCATGGTGGACGGAGAGAGCAGTTGACTGGCAAACCATCATAGCCGCTTCACTTCGGGGAATCCCCAGTGCATGAACCTGGCTGTAGTCGGTGGTGCCAATGAGGCAGCTGCCCCACCTTAGTTAAAGGCCAGTACTTTAAATTATGACTTAAGACTCTCTTTGCAGCTCTAACTTACCTATTAGAAGAACAAATTATTTAAAGTGCGCAACTAAACCAGAACTAATTCGAATTATAAGAGAGCGGTTTAATAGCTTATATTAAGAGCTATCGTTAGGTACTATTTAATCACTAGGCGCCAATAAAAAAGTAGACTGTTGTATATGTTCCGGCCCAACCACCAACTATTCTGGTTGGCCAACTGGCCGGCCCAACCGCCAACCTATACGTAGAATAGTAGAATAGTATATTGAATTGAATTGAATTACCTACTCTACTCTGGCCCGCTTCCGCTTAGGCCTCTCAACTAAAGCTATTTCTGTACGAGTAGTAAGACCTGATAAATTGCCACAGTTGTGGTCATCGTTATGGCAGTGTACACTACACTCCTTTGCTTCCTTATAACACCTACACCTCTTTGTACTACACAGCCCTTTGCACTAACAGGATATTCTAACCCGAGCACTTATAGAAGCCTCTCTAGCTGCAAGCCCTAGGCCTACTTCCTTAGTAGAAGTAGGAATTACTATATCACCCCATAGAGCTCGCTCTACAACTCTAAGTGATTTAGTAGGAATAAGGCGTTGTATAATACTAGAAGCTGTAAGAATCCGATACCTATGAGGGTAAGGCTCTTCTAGAATTCGTGCAAATAGCCTCTTATTATCAGTTGAGGTTCTATCCTCTCGAGGAACCTTAATAGAGACTATTGCTCCTATATCAAAGTGCTGAATATCATGCTTCTTTGTATACTTCCGCACCATAGAAATCCTTGCTCGTTGAGTAGCTACTATAGCTCTTTCAATTACAGGATCTGGTGTAAGCCGAAGCTCAGTTCTAAGCTGAGCTGGAACTCGGGCCTGGCTCCCACGCCGGAGCTCTGGCTTAGAGCTAGAGCTAGGCTCGGAATTGAGTTCTGAGCCAGAGCTCTCAATTCTAGGCTCTGGCGCTTGAGCCTGAAGCCTTGAGCTCTCGAGCTCAGAACAGAACTCTGGCTCGGCCTGGAGCTGGGCCAGTACTCGAGCCTGAGCTCGAGTAGGAACTAGTCGTGAGAGCTCAGAATTGAGCTCTCGCTCAGAGCCAGAGCGGAGCTCGGAATTGAGTTCTGAATTGACCTCGGAATTAACCTCGGAATTGACCTCAATTCCGAGCTCAATTCCAAGCTCTGAGCTAGAGAGCTCAATTATAAGCTCTGACTCGAGCTGGGCTCTATCGCTCACTCTGGTTCGGAGCTTAGAATTGAGCTCAATTCGGAGCTCTGAACTAGAACCAGAGCTAGGCTCATAATTAGGCTCTAGCTCTCGCTGCCGAAGCCGTGGGTCAATTAGAGCTTCCGTCTTAGACTCAAGCTCAAGCTAGAGCTCGCTCTCAAATATCGGGACCATAGTTGGGTCTTCCTGCTCAATTCCAATTGATAGATCCTTCTAGGCCTGACTATTAAGCTAGTTAAAGTGTGAGCTCCTGTCTCGAAACAGTAGCTTAGCTAGTGCACACCTAATTGTAGAGTGGATTTAGGTGTTCATAGCAAGCACTACTTCGAGTAGCCCATCTTTCCATTCTGTAGACCTATGGTCCATTTTCCATGCCTAGAGCTTATTCTCAACAACCCCATTAGCCTGCTCAACTAGGCCCTGAGTTTGTAGCGACCGTGGTACTCCATTTACCACCTGTATTCCATACTTCCGTAGTAGGAGTAAGAGAGCCCCCTTAAATTCCTTCCCATTATTAGCCTACATAATCTTTAGAGGTAGGAAAGCTGTAATGAATTGAGCAAAGCAGTTTGCAATTAGCTCTACGTGCTTGCTTTTCAATGGGTAAAGCTATGTATACTTTAAGAAGTAATCCTTTATATGTAGAATCCATTTATACTACCCTAACGGCTCGTGGCACATATTAATTAGGTCGATTTAAACCCTCTCCCACGCCCGTCTACTTATAATAGGGACTAATGGAGCTTTTATAGTATTTAGTTAGTTTAAGGTGTAATTCTTACACCATTTAAGTATAAACTCTACATCCTCTCGCTTTATTCCATAGTACTGTTGCTTAATTATAGGCTACACCTTATTCTAGCCTACGTGTAGAAGCTTAAGGTGCTCTTCTATAATAACATCGAAGACCTCTTCTTTCTAAACTACATATCGAGGGTTTAAGTACCGTACGTTGCTTTTTCTATAGAGCTTATTATCTATAAGCTCAAAATTAGACTACACATGATGCTTAAGAGCCTTTGCTTCTTTATGTGTTACTTTAAAAGCAGCTAGGTTCTATAGTATTGTGCATATACGCTCCCATTTATCATATGAGAGCTACTCACGATTGTAGTAAGTTGTACTACTTATATAAGCTTTAAAGGTAGTACGCACATCGTTCAGAAATGGATTAATTGAAGTAATAGTAGCTATAATTGCGTATATAGGTGTATAATATGAAGCTTTAATACTCTATTCTACTATTCTAACTACCCCGCTCCTTGGCAGGTTGGCGGTTGGGCCAGCCGAACCACCAACCCAAAAGTTGGTGGTTGGGCCGGCCAGTTGGCCAACCAGAATAGTTGGTGGTTGGGCCGGAACATATATAAGCCAGAATAAAAAGCACCTCAAGATTGTATACAACAGACGAAGGCAAGAGAAGACAGCACAGTAATGAAGAACACGATAAACAAGATGGACAAAATCACTATATAAATACTGTAATCACACCTAATAAGTCATTCTATCTTCTCTACAAATAGCCTCTAACGACTTCTATATTTCGCCAAGTCTGCGTCCCAGTGAACCACTCAGGCTTCACCACCATACAAGAGAATCAATTTAACACCTTCGATCATCATAATAACAAAACTCAAATTGTGCATCTGTAGAAATTTCATTCGAGCGGCACAGTTTGCAATAGAATGAGTAAGTTGAAAACAAACGAAGCATCACAGTTATTGCCAGGATGATTTGGGATGGATGGGCAAAGGGGTATGGCTCCAACATAGATATAGTAGGAAAGCTCGTTTATATTTATGTATAGCTTAAAATCGGACGGCCTTCAAATATGTAGGGCCCTGACTCTTTGCCGTCGAGAGCCTTCGTAGCGGTTTCTCTGCGGCCTTCTGCGGCCGACGTGTAAGGCCGTCGTGTGAGGACGCGTCAAGGGAACCCCTCCTGTCCCGGGAAGTCGTGGAGCCGGTACCATCAGCGAAGGAGGACCTAGAGGAACTGAGGATAAAAGGGGCTGGAGGCCAGGAAGTAAGGACTCCAGTCAATACTCGCTCTATTTGCGTAGACCCATTATACTTACCAATATATGATCCGCCACCTGCCTCCTGACCTAGTTCCCTGAGACCCTTGGGCTTACGCTTTACACAACATTACGCGCTGTACTCCCGCTACCGTCCGCTGCATCTGCCATTGGCATTCTGTCAACTATGGCTAGGGCCACCTGATCTTCGAGACCACCCGATCAGGAATAATCAGAATCATCTCGGGTGCATGCTTAGGCGCTTCATGATAGTAACTCGTCTAAAGTCCCGGTGGAATAGCTGTAGTATTCACCATGTCTAGCACGCGACTTGGCTTGACCAAAATGTGCTAGGTGATTATTAGGGGCAGCACGCAGTTTGTAGCACTTCTCCCACTGTAGAACACGTCGCGTAGTAGCACAGCTGGGTTAGCATGCGAGGAGTGACAAAACATATGTGCCTACCCAGGTACGACTTTGTTCCATTTTATGATGATGGGCGTTTTTATATTTTTCGTGAGTAAATTAAACGCAAAGAAATAAAACAAAAGCATTACTATAAATGAGTGTGTGCCTTCATCATCTTCCCAGATAATATTCCAACATCCTCCTTCTCCCATTTCCATCAGAGGCGAATAAATAGCATTCCCCCAATAATCGGCAAAAAGAACCTCAAACCCAATCTACCCAAGGCAAACCGGAGTCCCAGACCGACACTTCCCAACCAACTCTACACGATTAGGCCACAAGAAGTACCCAGCCTCATAAGAAGCACAATTCGAATCCATTTGCCTCAACGCATAGTCGATGTCACCAATATCCAGATTCCCCGAGCTGTGAGCCTTGTTGATGCAGTAGTATACATACACACCATTATTATTAAAACCGTAGTAGCTAGGCGAGTCCCCGGACGAAAGACCAACGCCGCTGCCAGCCCAGTTTTTCAAACCGATGACCCCTTGGTCAACGCCGGTGTGGTCGAGTTGGTAGCCCCAACAGCTGGTGTCGCGCTTGGTTATGGCGTAGTCGGAGCGTCGGGTTTGTTTGGTGGCACGGTTGGAGAGGCTGAAATCGTAGGTCTCCCCTGACTCTAGGGAGGTCATGGTGGTGGAGCCGTCAGGGTGGTTGATGCCGCTATAGGCGCCATTGGGGAGATTTTCCATGCCTGACCACTGAGTGGCGGCGCTCGCGCTGGCAAGGCTAAGGAGGTTGAGGAGTTGGAAACGCATGTTGGTTTTTGGTCTTAAAGACGGAAGTGAGAATGGATCAGTTTCGAGGTTCTGGTATTGGATTTTGAGGATGCTTTGAGCTGTTGAATGAGAAATGGATGGTTGGGAGACCCCCCCTTTATAATATTTTCACCATGCCAAAGAATCGTAGAGTGTATGTGTGTATGTGTGTATGTGTTGGACATTCAACTCCTACGACGCAAAAAGCCCGCTGCATTTGTTAGTTGGTGCCTTACACTCCTGAAGGATCCGTATACCTTAGTGATAATTGCACATACCTGCACCTAACAGAGCTGTTGTTGTGAATCTGTCCTAGCATCAGGGGCAATAGCCTAATTTGGATCGGCCTTGCTTAGCTGAAGTAGATTATCATTTTGGCATGCATAATACGAGCCAGCTGGAATAGAAGAGTCAAGCAGTATAGTACAGCATGTGTAACATTCATTATCGTGGAGGATTCCTGCGGTCCTCATGTTGATGCAGGTCAGACATTGATCCTACAGGAGAATCAAAGGAGAATTCCTACTGTTCTAGCCTCCATTCGTATATATCTTACTGTTGCAGCTACACAAGCGCCGAAAAGTAATGTTGGCTGCCGGCTAAGACATTGATCCTTCAGAAGAATCAAAGCAGGATACGCATTGCTCTCTTATTAGTTAACTATACAATTTGTCCAGCATCCTTCGTTCCTCCTACTGCCAGCCCTGCCAGCCCCGTCTCCACAACATCCACCAATATCACTACCTCCACCCAAACAAACAGCGTCCCTAAAAACAAGCTCATCGGGCACCATATCACAAGTCACGGACCTCTTCCTCCCCACTAGCGCCCCCGTCTGCATCACCCAAGAAGAGCTTGGTAGGTTTAAGCTTTGGTAATCTTCCTTAGGGCATCTTAAATTTCACATGTTGAGTATGAGAGCAGAGAAGGCGGATGATTAAGAATCTGGTAAAGAATAACAAGCTCCTTCTCTACTACCTCATGTATCACGGTCTATCTACGCCCATCATCCACTTCGGCCCCGTTCTCGAGTAGCAGCTGCACTGTAGCCTCATGTCCACATAAAGTTGCTATGTCTAGTGCTGTCGTCCCTTGCTGTCCGTCCCTTGTTTGTCTCTGCTGATGGAGTGCGGCTACCACAGACTCTTCAGCTAAAGCTAACCGCTGGTCACTCCATTGGTGGTCGGGCTCCGGCCCGTACCGCTAGGGATTGGTAGTGGAACGACCGCGAAGATAAGGATCCAGGAAGGCAAGTTAGGCTCGCGAGAGTTAAGTATAGGGACTACCACAAAAATTACCACAATTCGAGAGTACACTGGAAAAACTGGCATTGGCCTCTACAAAGCATGGGAGGAAGCCTTCTACGAGGAACTAATCGAGAAATGGACGGCGACTCGTGACCCAATGTCTATCGACAGAGGGCCACAGAATGGATTTACCCTGCAGGAAAAGGTTGCACCAGCTACATTCATTACCGTACAGCACAGCAAAGCACAAGCGACGCCTTCTGTGAGTTGGGTCACTGTACTTATTTATATGAGATTTTGCATTATATACGGAGAAACGGAACAATATAAGAACAATATAAAAACAATATAAGAAGACCTTTGATAACCAAAGTCCGTCCCCGATTGCCGTTGGTTGTTCTCATTTCGGGTGAAAACTACCCCGCCATTTAGTGCGGGGTTCTGGGCGACACTCAACCTCGATCACCATCCTCAAATACCCCATCGCCCCACACCCCACCATCGCAAAACCGCACATAACCACCAACCACCCACCACATCTACAAACCCCCATCCCCAACAATGGCTCCCTCCCTCCCCGCCCTCTTCTCCCTCGAGGGCCGCACCGCCGTCGTCACAGGCGGCACCCGCGGCATCGGTGCGCACATGGCGATTTCCCTCGCCGAGGCCGGCGCGGACATCGTTCTCATCCAGGTACCGCCCAACCCCCCCCGACCCCCAACTTCCCAATCCCCAATTCCACTACCATAAGAGCGCCGCGACTAACCCCTCTCAGCGCGACGAATCCAACACCACCACCAAAACCGCCATCGAAGCCCTCGGCCGCAAAGCCACAATCATAACCTGCGACCTCTCCTCCCCCCCCTCCGTCAGCGCCCTAACCACCACCATCCTCGCCTCCCACGACCCCTCCATCCTCCTCAACTGTGCCGGCATCCAGCGCCGCCACCCCGCCGCCTCCTTCTCAGACGCCGACTGGGACCTAGTCCTCCAAACTAACCTCTCCACCGTCTTCACCCTCTGCCGCGACATCGGCGCGCACATGCTCACCCGCCCCGGTCCACAGAGGGGGAACATCATCAACGTCGCCTCCCTCCTCAGTTTCCAGGGCGGCCTGACCGTGCCGGCGTACGCGGCGGCCAAGGGCGGCGTGGCGCAGCTCACTAAGGCGCTGAGTAATGAGTGGGCGAGCAAGGGGGTGAATGTCAATGCCGTGGCGCCGGGGTATATCGCGACGGAGATGAATGAGGCGCTGATTGCGGATGAGGCGAGGGCGGCGAGTATCCTGTCTAGGATACCAGCGGGGAGGTGGGGGAGGCCGGAGGATTTTGGGGGGGTGGTGGTTTGGTTGGCGGGAGGGGCGAGTGCGTATGTTTCTGGGGAGGTTGTTACTGTTGATGGGGGCTGGATGGGGAGGTAAGGGGTGTGTGTGTGTGTGTATAGGCTTGATTGGGGGGGTACGATGAGGGTGGTTCGGGATAACTGCAAGGTCGGGCATGCTTCTAGGTGCCAATTGGACATGGAGCGACGTTGACTGTGATTACTCCTTATAAAAATATATTTCCCTAGATTCTCCGGGCTCTAGATAACCCACCATGCCTATTTCTTACACTCTTATCACCACTACAACTTCCCCTTAATCTTCCCCTCCGCCTCCCTCGCCTTCCCCTTGGCCTCGCCAGCCAACTCACTAGCCTTCCCCTTCGCCTCCCCAATCGCCTCGTTGACCTTCCCCTTCACCTCGCCCTCCTCGCTATACAGCTCCTCCTCAAACTCCCTCTTCGCCTTGTGGCCCTTCATCCCTGTTGCCTCCTTGGTTTTTTCCGCTACGGTTTCTATGGGACGTTAGCACTGATCATCCTGATCCCACCACTCCGACCCCACCATCCTGGCGTGCTGCGACCCGGGAGTGAGGGCGAGGGTGAGGAGGAGGGGGATTGGATTGGATTGGAGCCTTGCTTACCTCCGACTTTGATTCCACCGACGAGCTTATCGCTAACCTTCCTGTCCACCGTCTTTAACGCATCCTTCGCCGCATCAACGGGTCCCTTCTGCCTCAAGGCCGAGACGGTGAAAGCACGCGTCGCGATGGGCGTGCGCACGATCTGGCGGAGCGGCTGGGCGGAGCGTGCGAGGAACGACATTTTGCTTTATATTATGTAGATATCGTAGGTAGAAGTGTGTTGTGGTGTGTAGCAGCTGTGAGAGTGTGTGATGCTGCTAGTCGAAGGTGTATATGATTGATTGATTAATTGATGATATATAGCTTTTTTTGATGCGTTTGAAGAGTAGAAAATACAGTGGCGTCAGCGAGAAGGCGAGGTCTTATATATGACATAGCTCCGAGGGAAACAGGGAGCTTCCCTGTGTGGGGGGGGGTGTAGGTTGGAAAAAAGGTGCATGATGTCATAGATTTGATAAACTTGGGAGAGATGATCGATACTCCAATCGTTTTCAATCTTTAAATTCCTTGTTGGAACCCAATTGGGGGATAGTGAAACTGGATACGGACACATAATTATTAATTATAACCGGTTAGGTTTTATTTTACTTATTTATTGTGGAATATTCTAGTAAATGTCTGCTGTTGATTGTCGGTGAAGGTAGCTTTTTTCGAGATGCCGCCATACCCAAGCTCGGTGGTTGAAATACCGGAGCTGCGTCATGGCTAAATCGGGTTCCCGCTCTTAGCGCGAGCGGCCCCATCCCATTGCAGCAAGTTGGACCCTGAAACTCTACCGCGTCTACGTAGCCCTATATTACAACAAACTTTCACATCAAGACAACAAAGAGCACCTCATCTCATCTCATCATAAACATACCATGCATTCCCCCATCAATTAGGTAGATCAAATCATATTCATACACACACTCCTCGCCCAGCGCTTCCGTAGAACGTACTGTACATACAGTGGTGCCTCATGCAAACGCCCAAAAAGCTCCTCATGCTGTCCATGGCCCTGATCCTTCAATCCCCCTTTAATAAAAAAAGCACGCCCATAAGCTCTCTGTAAACACCACTCGCTGCCCCTCCAAAAAAAGAAAACTCCCACGCCTCAAAAAAGCACAAGATTTATCACTCCGCACTTCCCACCGCCTCAGCGAGCGCCCTAATCCTCCCCCTCTCAACCTCAGCCCTTAACTCCTCATTCCGCCTCTCCCCCTCCTCCAACCTCTTCCTCGCACCAATACGATCCAATAACCTCGCCTCTCTTTCAGCCTTCAACCTTCTCTCCAGCTCCTTGAGGCGGAAGACCCACCATTCCGAGTCCTCCCCTCCTTGGGCCCCCGCTCTGGTAGAACCGGCTGAACTGCCCGCACGCTCAGGCACAGGCGCCTCAGCCGCCTCCCTATTCGCCGCCGTCGCCGCAGCAGCAGCAGCATGGCGCGTCAACGCCTTGGTGCGTGGTCCGGTCGGGATGCTGGGGGCGGGACTACCGGGCTCGATGACCTCGTAGTGGCTCTTCCTCGGTGTCGCAGAGCGGAGGGCCTGGATGTCGATGCGGAGAAGACGGTTCATATCCTGCAAGCGAACGATCTCTGCGCGCTGGTCGGTAGAGGAATTCATGCTCGCTGATCTGACGAGGCCTTCTAGGCGATCCAATTTCTTCGTCCTCGCCTCAAGGGTATTTTCTAGGGAGGAGAAGTCCCTCGCCAAATCCCGCTCAATAGTGCGTACCCTCGTCTTGAAACCCGCGATAATGGCCTCAATCTTCTTCGTCGAAGCAAGGAGGTTCTTCGCAAACCCAGGCAGCATCGTACCCACCGCCTCCAACGATGGCAGCGCCCGTCCATTAATCAAACTATTCCCATGCGCCCAATCGCTCCCACAAATCCCCGAAAGCCGATTCCACATCGCCAACAGCAAATTATTCCTCTCATTCAGCTGCTCCCTAAACGAATTCTCCAACTGCGCCAATTTCTTCCGATCCCCCTGCAACGCGGCCTCGAGCTGCGCCACGCGCGTCTCCTGCTGCCCGACGGTGCGCGTGGTGTGGTTGTGTGTTTTGAGGAAGGTCTCGTGCTGGTGTTTCGAGTTGCGGTGCGATTGCCGCTCTTTATCGAGCATCTCGGCGAGCTTGCCGTATTCGAGGCCGTGGGACTCGAGGAGGGTGTCGCGCTCGCGGATAATGCGGTCTTTTTCGAGGATGGACGTCTTGGTCGTGTCGAGCTCGCGCGTCGTGTTGTCGAGCTGCTTCTGCAGGTCGCCGATGCCCTTGAGGAAGGTGGAGCGCGTGCCGTTGAGGTCGCCGAGGGTTTCGCGCAGGTTGTTCTCCAGCTCCAGCAGCCGCTCTTTCCACTCCGTGGCTTCGACCTCGCGACTAGACAAGTTCTTGCGTAGACGCCTCGCGTCGTCCTTTGCGCTAGACGCCTCGCGGTTAAGCTCATTGATATATCTCTGCACCTCCTCCTTCTCCTTCCCGGCAACAACTTCTCTCTGCCTCCTCTCCGCCGCAAGTCGCTGCTCGAGCTCCCTGACGCGCTCGCGCTCCTCCCTCGCCGCACCCTCCGCATTCCGCAGCGCCGATTCCAGATCCCCGATCTTGATCTTGTCGCCGTCCTGCTCCTCGCGCAGGAACGCAATCTCCCCCTGGCTCGACTCCTGCTGCACCGTCAGGCGGTTGATCTTGTCATTCGCCTCCCCAATCGCCTTCTCCATGCCATTCAGCTCGCGATTCGCATCCTCCAGCTCCCTCTCCAGCTCCTGGATCCGTCGGGTCTTGAGATCATGATCATCCTCCAGCCGCACAAGCGCCTCGCTCATAGCCCGCATCTCCGCCTGCAGTGCATTAAAATTCTCCGCCTGGTTCGCCAGCTCAACCTGTAAGCCCTCCATCTCCACAGCCCGCTCCTCGGCATCAGCTTCCAGCGCATCAATCTCCTCCTGCGCCTCCTTCCTTAAATTCTCAAACTCAATCTCCACCTCCTCCTGCCCCTTGAGCGCCTCGTCACGATCGGCCTGCATGGTCTGCAGATCGCTCTCCGCAGCTTGCAACTCGTGCTGCAGCTCCTGCCCCAGAGCCTCCGCCTGCCGCTTCGCTTCAATCGCCGTCTCGAAGTCCTCCATGCAGCTGTCCAGCTCCTTAGACAGCTCCTGTTTCTCTAGCTTCTCGGCGTTCAGATTATCCCGCAGCTCCGCGTTCTTGTTCTCCAAGTCTTCGCGCTCCGCATCGGGCATGATGGCAGTGACGCGCGTCAGCTCGCTGCCCCTTGACATCGGCCTCTCGCGCGTGCGCGACGCTGAGCGGTCGAGGATGCTGTCGCCGGCGATTGAGCCGCCCCTGCGGTGGCCGAGCTTGAGGTCCTCGATCTCCTGGTATAGGCGCTCCTTCTCGCGGTTCCGTGACGTCAGCATCGAGGTCTGAGCGCCGACTTCGCGGCGTAGCTCGGCGTTTTCGTGACGCAGGAGGTCGCTCTCGCGGCGGAGATCATCGACGAGGGTGCTGGCAGCGCTGAACGAGCCGCCACGGTCGTCGACTCGCTCCGACATCCCAGAGCGCGGTCGCGTCGGGGATCCCTGGCGCTTCTTGGTGATGTGGTAGATGTTCGTGGTATGGTTCAGTCCCGCGCCTCCACCAGAAACCACACTCTCGCTCCTGAGTCTGAAAATCTCGTCACGAAGCTTGCGGTTATCCTCATCGGCCTCTTCGCGTCGCGCAGTCTCCTGCTCGAGGAGGTCTTTCCACACGTCCATCTCCTCCCTCGCATCCATGTCCTCGCCCCGCTTCTCGCCCATCGATCGCACCGTCTCGGCGAGCTTGCGCTTCTCGGACTCGCGGGAGAGGCTCTCGGTGCGCATCTTCTCGATTTCGACTTCGTATTCCTCCATCCGCTCGCGTAGATAGATCAGTTCCTCTTCGCGCTCCTGCGCACCTTCTTGATCAAACCACTGCGCTTGGCCTTCGGAGGAGGCACCGGAGCGAGCAGTTCCCGGCCGCGGCGAGCCATCTTTACTCTTCTCGAGCTCCTTGACTTTGCGCCGCAGTGCCTTGTTATCTCTCTGCATATTTGCGAGGACGGTTTTCATCTCGACGTTCTCGGAGATCATCTCTTTAACTCCCTCTTCAGATAATTTGTCCAGTCTATCACTGAGGAACATTACCTTCAGCTTCAAGTCAAAGTTCTCCTTGGAGAGCCGCTCAATAGTGCTACTCTGCTCTTTGAGCGTCATGTTTTTTCCATGACGTTCCGTGCTGGGCCCTGGGAGCCTGCCGGGTGAGACACCCGATTTATTCCTGTATTCTTTGGCGACAGATTCTGGAACATGCACGTTACGAACATGTCTCGCGATGACCGTGTCTGTGGGAGCAGCTAATGAGTGACTTGTCGCACGCGGTGTTGCTGGGGCATTTGCGTAATCATCTGCGTTCTGGCTACTATCCGGACCAGCCCGTGACCGATTCCTCTCCTCCTCCTCTAATGTCCCAAGAACCCTATCGGAAGGCTTCAAGTCGGCTGAATCGTCAATGCCAGATGCCATGCTGCCCAGACTGATACTCCGGGATAGCATGTAGCTGCTGTGACGAGATGCGCCATACGCTGGCACAGCACCACCCGACAACATAGCGTAGTCCGTCCCGTAGGTCATATCGCTATTCTCCTCTGCATCCGTATTCGCAACAGACGACGAAATAGACGATCTCTGACTCGCATTCCGACTCCTCAGGAACTTCGGGCGTCTACCCGACCTACGCCTATTAACCAGCGCCGCACCAGGTGTACTCCCAGCATCCGCAGCATTAAGACTCTGATTCGACGCCTGATGCCTTATCGTAGACCGCTCGTCCTCCGAATCCTCCTTAGTCCCCTGTGACGACTCCGGTTCAAATATCCTCGGCGTGCCCTGCCGACTTAGTCCCTCTTCCCCATTTCCGTTATCGCTCTGCGGCGGGCTGGGAGCATCCGAAGTGACATGTCCCTCAATATCATATCCCATGCTCACCATTGAGATGGCCCTCGACACCGTCCTCGCAGCCGCCGCCGCAGTCGGCGAAGACATAGTTTCCAGCGAAGACGTCGTATTCCCATTATCCACCAGCGAATCCCCCAACATTGATCCCTGCACATGGGGCGTCTGGTTCTCCGACAACGGCGTATACGACTGCTCATTCTCCCCCACCGTCGTAGTCTTCGTCGGCGTTCTTATGCCCGGTATTCGGTGAGAGAGCTCGAGCTCTACTGGCTCGCGCGCCCCGTCGAATAAAAACGTATCGTCGGCGCCTGGGTTGGCAGCTTGGCCTAGCGGGCTCGGCGCGGGAAGGAAGCTGCTCTCCACGTCGTTTAGGTGCCGTCGCATCTCGCTCTCGTCCATTGTGTCGGGGTGTCCGTCGCTGTGCTCTTCGCGACTTAAATCCTCGGACATCATGCTGCTCTCCCCCGGTGGGAGCGCAGGCAGGTTGCCTAGCGAGGGGAACCGTTTGGCGGTTTTATTGTTGTTGTTTGTGTCGTTATTATCCTCGTAGGCCTGCTCGTCCATACTCGAGTCCGCAAAGCCAGTCTGTTTGGTAGGCGACACGTTCTCGTCATCGTTGTGGTTGTCCATGGCGAATCGCTCTGGGCTCTTCTTGCGCGAGCCCTTGCGCGAGAGTGTGATGCGCGCTTCGGCGGGCGGGGGCGATGAGTCTTCGGTCGCGGTCATTGTGTAGCGGGCATTACGCGTCGCGGAGGTGAGGGTGAGAAGGTAGAGAGGTGCGCGGCATGAGAGACTCGGTGCGTTGGTGGTGGTGGTGGTGGTGGATTTCTGTGGTGATCTGTGCGCTCAGACACGCCGCTGTTGTTTGACCCTGCGTCGTGCAGGAGCGGGATGTGGATTTGCGGCGCGATGCGGTGCTGGGCGTGGGGAGATGTGGGTGATCTGGTGCAGGATCGGTGAGACTGAGGTGAGGTTATTTTTGTTTTGTCGCGGGTTCATGGTCGTTGGGCGAAAATGAAGCTTGGAGCTGGCATCGAATGTTGAGCCTCTAACAGCGATCAAAGGTGGAAACGCGGGTTGTTTCCAGGTCAACCCGCGTTTGGACAAGTTTTCGAGAGCTAGGGGACGTTGTTGTAGTGCATGGCGACTGGGATCACGGGACTGTCGATCATTTGGCGTTTCATGTTAATGTTGATGCCTTAGGTTGGTTGATGCCTTAGGCTACAAATGGATCTTAGCTAAATATAGTTGCCTTATATACAAGGGCATATTTTTAGTGTTGATTTTTGTAGTGTAAGAGTAGAGTGATACTTTATGTTTTAATATGAGAATAATAACTACATACAACTATAGACTTAAGAGAATTAGGCATCTCTACTAGATGTAAGGATGCCTCCTTACATAGGGTAGATTTAAATCCCTAAGGTAATGTACTATCTATAACATAGTATAAGTGTAGGTAAGTGTAAGGATGCCTCCTTACATGAAGTAGACCTAGACCCCTAACGCTATGCGTTGTCTATGACATAGTGTAGGTATAAGTAAGAGATGAGAGTTAGAGTAGTTCTATGTAATAGACAGGAGTAGTTTAAAGGACATGCTAAGGCTTAGCTAAGTCATAGCTAAGTTAGACTCCATTTAGGTACATAAGGGGTTAGAAGCTATAAGCTCTTCCTTTATCTTTTTTATATCCTTTATAGTAGACTTATAGGATTATACTAACTCATATCTAACTTATACTCTTATATGCTACTTCTTATAATATAATACTCTATGTCCTTGTCACGGGCATGCACGTGATGCCACGTGATTATAGTCCTCACAGACCCTAACGGGTCCTCTAGACTACCCGTAAAGGGGTAACGGCCCTAAACCTTACCCGTTTTAGGTCTATAGTTATAAGCTAGACCTCTAGGCTTCGCCCACTTCTCTTCTATCAAATGGCTGGCCCGTATACGATTCTTAAATAGGTTGGACATGCCTACTAGCTACAGCTGCTAACTGCAATCAAGATACACCCCGTCATCTTAGCCAATAAGCTCCGTAAAGCTGCTAACGACCCGTTCCTAGCCTAGATCTAGGAGCTAGGCCTACCTATCGTGGTTAACGGATAGGAAGAGTGGGATGTAGACGAGATACTAGCCTCCTAGGGCCATTATGGGAAACTATAATACTAGGTAAAATGGGCAAATAGCGACCTAGATCTAGCTTAGTATTATGCTTTAGACTTTATTAGCTGCCCTTACAAGTTAAAGTAGTTCCATGACACTAATACAGACGTTCTAGGGCCACCACAATACCTTATGGATTGGCTACTTAGTTGGGAAAACAGTATAGAGGAGCTAGAGTACTACTAAGATGAGGATAAGCTTCCGTAAGAGCTCGCGGACGAGCTCTACTTAAAGGGGGGGGGTAATGTCATAGGCATGCACGTGATGCCACGTGATTATAGTCCTCACGGACCCTAATGGGTCCTCTAGACTACCCGTAAAGGGGTAACGGCCCTAAACCTTACCCGTTTTAGGTCTATAGTTATAAGCTAGACCTCTAGGCTTCGCTCACTTCTCTTCTTCTTTCTTCTGTAGCTTTAGATCTTTAATTAAACCACCTCTTGATTCCTAGTTCACCGTTACACCTATGCATTGCTATAAGTAAGGTTAACCGTTATGGACTAAGTAGACGGGGTTTGTTATAGTCCTTACATTATACAAAAAAGATTACACTTACTAGAGACAGCTATATGTAAATAATATCTTATAATTAAATGACTTAAGAGAACCTTAAATCTACCTTAACTACAACTTATAACGAATTAAAGTAGAGACCTAACGAATTTAAATAGCTATAATTCCTAAGATCTCATAGATAGCTAGTAGATTAAGGTTTAATCTTATAGAGTAAGCTAGTAAAGCCACTAACGCGTTAGTGCTAATTAAGATATAAGATCCTTAAGAACTCCCTTAGTATAAAGGTAATTGTAAATAAGAGTGCTAATAGCTACAAGCTACTAGAAAGTTAGACTCTTTAGTATTAACTATAACTTAATATGCCTCTAACTTATAGATGTTACATAAGGTAACATAGAACCTACTACTTATTACCTAATAACAATAGTTTACTCTCTTAAATGAACACTAGGTAATGTAAGGATGCCTCCTTACATAAAGTAGACCTAGACCCCTAAGGCAATGTAGTGTAGTTGTAGGTAAGAGTTAAGAGTTGAGGTGGTTCTATGTAATAGGCAAGGGTGGTTTAGAGGACACGCTAAGGCTTAGCGAGGTCGTAGCTAAGTTAGACCTCATTTAGGTACATAAGGGGTTAGAAGCCATAAGCTCCCCCTTCATCTTTTTTGTATCCTTCGTAGTAGACCTATAGGATTGCACCAACTCATATCTAACTTACACTCTCATATGCTACTTCTCGTGATATGGTGCCCTGTGTCCTTATAGTTTTAACTATTTCCTATAAGGACATAGGGCACTATATTACAAGAAGTAGCATATGAAAGTGTAAGTTAGATATGAGTTAGTGTAATCCTATAGATCTACTATAAAAGATACAAAAAAGATAAAGGGGGAGCTTATAGCTTCTAACCCCTTATGTACTTAAATGAAGTCTAACTTAGCTATAACTTAGCTAAGCCTTAGTGTGTCCTCTAAACTACTCTTACCTATTACATAAAACTACTCTAACTCTTATCTCTTACCTACACTTATACTATGTTATAGATAACGCATTACCTTAGGAGTCTAGGTCTACTTCATATAAGGAGACATCCTTACATTACCCTCCTCCTTAAGAATGTACTTTGTCTTTAAAGTACAAGACTCTTATATTATAACTAGGAAGTAT
>LMYD01000295.1:0-40084 GCA_001630595.1 Pseudogymnoascus sp. BL308 | reverse complement strand
AGCCGCCGAAGAAGCCGGGGGAGGTGCAGGTTGTTGAGGTTGTTGGTGCGGTAGTAGTGGTGGTGACCGGGTCTGTGGGGTCGTTACAGCCGAAGAAGAGACCGGGTGATGTGCACGTTGTTGAAGTCGTGCCGGTGGTAGCGGGGGACGTAGAAGTTGGGGTTGGAACGGCGGTGATGGAGGGGGAAGCGGGGGTTGTTGTTGATGTCTTGTCGTTGCAGCCGAACCAGCCGGGTGTCTTGCACGTCGTAGTTGTCGCCGTAGATGTGCTTGTTCCTGTCGCTGTTCCGGTCGTGGTTATCGTTTCATCAAGACATCCCCACCAGCCGGGTGTTTTGCATGTCTCCGTCCTCGTACGCGTCCTTGTAGATGTTGGTTTCGTCTTCGTGGTGGTTGTCTCGGAGCTGTTGCTCTCGTAGAACTTCCACAGCGGGCAGTCAACGCACTCGGGCGTGATGGCGCATTGCGGTCCGGTGTCATATTTGACCAACACTGTATCAATGACCGAACGGATCGAGTGAGAAGACAGAGAGACACGCCAACCGAGGTCGCCGACTACATCGTAGACGCATTCTTTGCCAGCATGGCAGGCAGTTTCCATGGCGTAGCCGGCGAACGAGCATAGTGAGGTAAACCCGTTACAGGTCCCGAGGAAGACGGGGTCAGCGGTGTGGCCGATGTGATAGGTCCCGGTATACCCGCGCCTTTGTAGGTCATCGCCACCCATAGATGGTGGTAAGGGCAGGCCAAGGCGTTTGGCTGCAAGATTGTCGGGGGGAGACTCAAAGGTCACAGTTGGTAACCCATAAGTCATTCCAAGCAAACTGCTTACGGCACCTCCAAGGGAATGGCCGTTGACCCACACATTAGACTCAGGGTATAATGCTGTAACGTTTGAGTATAACTCCCGTGCTGCCTGGTAATACCTATTCTCTTGCCGCAGGTTTTGGACGACGCAGGTGTTGTTGCAGGAGTATGTGGATGTTGCGCAGTCGCAAACTTTTCGCCATGTCAACTGTCCCTGTTGTCCACAGCAGCAGCTAAAAAATAGGTTGTCGTTCTCCTTATCGTCCTTCGTTGTCTCTTGCCCATCGAAGACAGCCATGCTTGTGCCCTTCAAGCTGATGATGATCGTGGAGTTTTTGTCATTTGCCCATATATGTCCCCGCAGTCCGTCTCCCTCCCAACCAAAGTCCGTCGAATTGTGGAAGTGGCTAATGTTCTCCCAGCCATTCAAATTGGGTTCCAGGACATACGCTGCTGCTGCCATCTCTGCCATGCTGACCACCGTTGCCTTGTCTGAAATATCCGGCCCCTCGATCTCATCGACTGTCCAGGCAGACGCTGACAGCGTTACGGCCTCTCCCTGCTCTCGTGCTGCTGCTATCATTGGGTCTATCACCGATGGCCGTCTATCCACTAACCGTTGCATCCGTAAAGGCGTGCTCCGGATCATAAGTGGAGGCAACTCTTGTGGCCGGCCGTCCTCGGACGTGGTGTATAACTGTGCTTCCGGATTGAGGACATCCTTCCGCCTATGCAATGTCGGATATCTGCTCCCGCCATGATGAAATAGATGCCGAAGTGACTAGATACACGAATCCTGTTAGCCCACCGCGCCCTATATAACTACAATCGGCATCCACGATAAGGGCCAACTTACGAATCGTTCAGCGCCACCCTGCGGCTCCTCACTTGCCGGTCCTAGAAACGACGGCGGAATCGCTGGGAGCTCTTCCCCTCCTAGGTGTATTTGGGCTCCGTTGTCTTGTCGGGCTGAAACCGGGGTGTGCAATGCTAAGAACGATAACAACAGTCCAGCTGTGACTCTGCCCGCGGAGCGGCACTTGAAGGAGAGGTTGCCGTCTGGAATCATGGTATAATATAGGGACTATAAGGCCTAGAAGTCGCAGCAGGGCCCCGATCTGCTACGTTCGTAGTTTCTTTCAGGCCTGGGGAAGATGTGTTCTTATGTTGTGAAGTGGTTGAAGGTTGAGAGCTGAATGCCGATGGTATCGATAGGTTGAGGCGAATCGATGGGGTACCTGCCTGGGTGGCTGACCAGCCCTGTGTGACGTATGATGGGGCGCGATTTGATTGGTTGTCGGACCCGATGGTTCTAGAAAGGTACGTACCAAAGTAGGCTCAACTGCGCGTCCCACTGGTCCATTCGGCACGTGACCCATTGGTGGCTGCCACCACCTGAGAAGGCCGCATACAAATGGCACTGAACAATAAAGACACCGTAGTATCAGTATATATTAGCAGTTGTGAGGTCAAGTAAAATAAACACTATATACAGCACATATGAGAGCTATGAACCCTCATAAATGAATAACCTCGACGATCGTCTTATCACCTGTCAGCGGATAAGATAAGACTGGCGATCAAGACGGTAATTTCCATGGTTGCTCTGTCCCATCCCAGGAGACACCTCTCTAGAGTCAACACCACTGCCATCCAACGGAGATTAAAGGGCATTGAATCACCCTGTGCAATGCTAGAACTGCTATAGATTGTTGAGCCGTTACATTTCTTCGCACACACTCGTTTTGCGGCTTCTTGGTCCCCGACGTCCTCCGTGTACGACGAAGCTCCAAAGCGCCTCCCCAGGTAGCACGCACATCTAGGCAAGCTATCCCAACTCTTCTCTCAATGACGCTCTACTAACAAAGAACCATACACAGCCCTGCAATGGCGCCGAAGACACCCAACAATGGCGATGAACCACGTCGACGACCTCTTCAAGCGTATAATTCGTTTCCTCGAATCGACTCCAGTTCCAAGGACTCACGACGGAGCAGAGCCAGTACATCTGATGCCTCCAGCCCAAACGTCAATTATGAAAACGACGCTGAAAATGACAATCAACCATCCGAATCCGATTCGCCCGCCAGCATAGCCGATCGGACAAGGAAGGGGAGCGACAAGAGTGGTGAATTAGACACTGCCGAGCTGCCGTCAGATTTCGATGCACTTCCAGTTGAGCTCATTAGCCTGACGGATACGTAGGTTTCTACTCTATGAAGCAGTGAATAGCGTGCATATTGACAAAAGATAGCTTCGTCGATTCCCTGTCAGCAAAAGTCCATGCAACGCCTCCGACAGTCGACAGGTTATCCATGCTGTTGCAGGATTTCTACGTCCTAGCTGCCACCCATATCAACACGCACATATCAATACTCAGTTCTCGTCAGAACCGGCGGGCCTCGCCTTCCGCTTCAATATCTTCCAAATCTTCAGCAGCCAGCAGGATAAGAGCGAAAGCGACATCGATCGGCAATAAGGATCGGCCGAAAGGGTTGGAATCCCAAGACTCCGATCAACAACTACTGACAGTGGAAGAAATTGCGGAGAAGAAGAAGGCGAGGAAGGTACTGGAGCACAAGCGGTTGGCCTTGGAAGAGGCTGTTGAGCGAAGAGTATGTGACAAGGTATATAATAAGATATGGCGGCACAGGAGCACACAAGACGAAGCGCAGGATGAGAAGCTTCGTTCGAAGACAGCAGCGCTGGCCGTTGTGGGTATTGGGCTTACAGACCTTGGCATTGACCTGGGCGAAGAAACAAGTTCAAATGACACTTCCAAGGAAGAGGAAGTGAAATCCTGGCTAGAGGGAGCCAGGAAAGAGCTTCTTTTGATGAATTCCGATACATCGCCACTGGGAAAGCTCCAGCATCTCAAAGCTGCGCATAAATGCATAGTCGAAACCCTCTCGCACTTCCACCCGTCGTCCTCAGCAGACGAAATCATGCCCATGCTGATTTATACCTTAATCACTTCCCCAACCGAAGATTTAAACGTTATCAGCAACCTATACTTCATCCAACGCTTCCGCGGCGAGTCTAAAATCGATGGAGAAGCTGCCTACTGTCTCACCAACCTTGAAGCCGCGATCACCTTCCTCGAGACCGTCGACCTGACCCAGCTCCGAGCTGACGAGGCGCCATCTGGGCCTCCCAAGTCTACAAGCCGTCCGACGACCCCTCGTTTCGAATCTCCCCAACCTATCTCTGCCAGCACACCTGCTCAGGGCGTCAGCACCCCTTCTCTAAGCCCTGCGGTCATCAGCCCACCCAGCACGGACTCCCGGTCAGGCACTGTGCGCAGGCCAGAGGTTTCGCCATCTATCCTACGACCTCCGCCAACAAACCGCCGATTGAGCGAGCTATTCCACCCC
This sequence comes from Pseudogymnoascus sp. BL308, assembly GCA_001630595.1. Classification (NCBI taxonomy): domain Eukaryota; kingdom Fungi; phylum Ascomycota; class Leotiomycetes; order Thelebolales; family Thelebolaceae; genus Pseudogymnoascus; species Pseudogymnoascus sp. BL308. The sequence continues at coordinate 35,903 of LMYD01000295.1, read as the reverse complement.
GCGCAAGCCCTCGGTGCTGCAGCTCAGGATGCAGTCCTCAACACTGCCGACCAGGGCATCAAGACCATCGGCAACAGTCTAGGCGAGAGCTACAACTTCCTCGTCGGCAAGCTCAAGGAGCGCCAAGATGCCAAGCATGAAGTCGTCGTCCCCAAAACCCTTGACGAGGCACGGAAACTCGTTGAGCCTACTCAACCCGACGACGACGATGTAACCCCCACCAGTGCCGCCTCTCCAAACTCCATGGGGCCTCCTACACCAAAAACGGACGATAAAGCCATCCACCTCATAGCCGGCCGCCCGCCCCGCGACCGCAGCATCGACAGCGCAAGTAGCTCTGCTAGCGCTAAGCGCGCTGCACCCGGTGTCACGGCGCCGCCATTGCAGGTCGCAGATGGGATTCGCATGCTGAGCAACACGTTCAACCCCATGAGCAAGTTTGCGGGCGGGATCGGGATGATGCGCGGGTTCGGGCGTGCGGCGCCCCCTGCGGCGGGTAAAGAGGAGGTGGGAGGGGCTGATGGAGGGGTGGAGGAGCTGACAAGTGCGTTTCCGGATTTGGCTGCGGTTCTGCCACCAGGAAAGGCTGGGGCGAAGATTGACCCGCCGATTCAGCGGTTTATGGAGGTGAGGGATCCGGGAGAGTTGAAGCTTAATGAGGTTGTGGAGTTGTTGAGGGATTATCGCCGGCTGGCGGGTTCGCTGAGGGAGTTGGGTGCACTATGATATGGGTACGCTGTAAGGGGATGGGTGAGGTGTTATTTTCGTGCATAGTTCTGTTGTTATTTTGCATTTCAGCTAGGTGTTTTAGGCGGCATTGTGTTATGGGCTGGGTTTAGATTTATTTCCTATGATTCAGGGGGGACGTATGAAATATTGCCTCAAAAGGTCGTGAGCGTAGAATGTTTAGAATGTCTCATACATTCATTCCAAGGGCGGGGCCTGTTATATGGCACATGGAATAGTATTGTTATACAGTGACGCATATATAAATTAAAAGGACATTTTAAACAAGCAGTGATGCGCAGGCTAACGACAAACTCCCATTCCCTGTTCCCTCCCACTAACCATCAAATCCCAGCTATACCTAGTATGCCGCCTGGCTGGTAAGCGCAGGACAAAGCGCAATAAACGCATGAATCAAACTATGAAATTGTTAGCCTAACGCCCAGAGGTACGGAGCAGAAGAGACCTACCAAATCATTGCTGACATCGACACAGCCACCATATGGCGCGGCCTCGTCGTCTCAGCAGCCCACGTGTTGCGCTCTCCCTCCATCTCCATAATACCCAGCGTGCACGTATACACCGTGTACATGAGAGCAGTAGCCATCGTGACGCTGAAACGGCGGCACATCGTCGCTGAGGGGGCGCCCCCTGCCACGGCACAGACGGCCAGGCCTAGGAAGGCGACGACTTGTCCAACGAGCTAGGGGCGGCTGTTAGTTAAATTCTCCGATGGTATAGTGCAGATAGAGCAAAGGGACTCACAAAGACAGTTTGAAGTGGGAACCCGGAGCCAGTCCAGGTGGCTGTGATGTGCTCCATGTTCTGGTGCCAGCTGTACCACATCCCGTTCCAGATGTTCATCGATGCGCCGACGGCGGCGAGGATGGCGGCAATGAAGTTGAGGCCCGAGGCGGCGGTGTGGCCACGGCGGTGCAGCCAGTACATTACGGTGCCTGGGGCGGCGGTGCCGCGGGCGAGGGTGGCGGTGGCGGTGAGGATGCGGGTGGTGATTAGGACGAGGTAGACGGCGCTGGAGGGGTCAGTGGTGCTGATACCATGAGGGCAGAGAACTTACGCAATGGGGTAGACGAAGAGTAACCCTGCAAGCTTGTATTGTCTTGCTAACCGTCTAAAATATTCTGTCAGCGGGTATTTTCAATAGAAGAACGGGGAGTGATTTGGCAGGGGGTATGGCTCACTCCAATGTGTTTATACGCTGTTCCGCTGGGACTCCGCACCCAAAGGTGTCCAGAACTTCTTGCCACTTATATCCATCCATAGCGATCGGGACAGTTGGGAAGTATATGAGCAGCACGATCATGGTGATTTCGTAGATGCTGCTGAACATAGGCGCGACGCTGCGTCGGCATATGCGGACGAGGGATTGCACGGCAAGCCATACCATTGGGACTACGAGCTATTCGGCATGTCAGGGCTGCATCGTCGTCCACAATTTTGGGTTACTTACCAGGGGGAGTACATCGGCGGCTCCATTTGCCCAGAAGCGGCGGTATAAAATGTTCTCCCAGCTCTGTGCCCCAGCCTCCGCATCTGTCTTAAACTTGTTCGCCCTCAACAGCTCCTCCGTCTGACTCAAGAAGCGTCGTGCCATATACGCAAATAAGACGGCAAGAATATGGAGCCACAAACTCCACATGCTGCCTGCAGGCCTGCGGACAACTAGGCGCGAGAGAGGGCAGCCCTCCTCGTCCACCCTCCTCTCCTGGCGCTCATCGAGGCATATCCCAGCCTGGTTCGCTTTCCTCCGCAGGAAGATCTCCTCTTCACCGGCGTCGATAAGGTGAAGTTCCACGAGGTTATGGATAATGTGAGCCTCTTCGTCGGTGAGTTGCGGGACGTGCGGCGGGCCCCCAATTAGTTTCTCGTCGGCGGCCAGATCGGCATTCTCGTCGCGGACCGCGCTGGCGCTCTTTTGCCAGAAGAACGGCATCGTTGGTGTTTTTCGTGAGGTTGGTGATGAGAGCGACATAGGGAATGGATCGAGGAGAAGATGTTGGGAGCCTCGACGCTATGATTGTTTGATACCCATGTTCCTTGGCGGGTTGGACTTCCCCAATTGAGGTCTTCTAGCCGATCGCTACAAAAAATACTAGACCAGGTGTTGATCAGGGGCATGTGGCGCTTCCACATAAACAAGGCGGGGCAGTTAAATTTAACTGGCACACCGAAGCCCCTAACACCAACCGGCCCACTTCACAACCCACAACGTTATAGATAGCTGTAGCTATATAAATGACGGCAAAAGAACGATATGCCCTGTCTTTTGCCCTGTAAAGAACCATATACCCTAACCTTTGCGAAAAGAACCATATACCCTGTAAAAGTCCCATTCTATGTTATATAATTGGTTAGGTATTATATACGCTATAATAATAGGCTGTAAGCACCAACTTACAGTAGCTACTACACTAGCTTACAGTGGCTACTACACTAACTTTCAGTGGCTACTAACATACGCTAGCTTTGAGACATACTAATTCTTAACTTTGTCTTGAAACAAATGAGAAGTTGCATACTCTGTATACTAATATGTTCCGGCCCATTCGTAAGTTCAAGGTAGCTTTATAGTATAACCTACATACAAAAGATACTTACGCTAGAGATACTTTCTAAATTTTGTGTTTAATACCTAAATTACTAGATATAACATAACGACAAGAAGTATTAAGTAACATTTTTATAATACTATACCTTATATACTATAAAAAGGTGCTATATATTAGTATAATATATATATTACTAGTAGAAGTAATAATAAAGACACTATAGAAGTAGTAATAGCATAAACTAACTTTATAAAAATAAGTACCTTTACATACAAATTACTATGTAAAGCTACCTTGAACTTACGAATGGGCCGGCCCATTCGCAAGCTATAAATCTTACGGTTGGGCCGGCCAGCTCGCGAATGGGCCGGCCAGCTCGCGAGTTGGTATATCTTACGGTTGGGCCGGAACAAATATAAGCTCTTGGTGACTAGCGATATGGCAAGACTTCTTGAAAGCACTACAGCCCCAACCGTGTAACTCGTCTCAGCACATTTTAAGAGTATGATATTTCGCAGCTTTCATTGCATTTATTTCAAAGCTTGATATTACACTGTATTGTAGGAAGTTTAAAGATACCTGGGAAGTATATTGTCCACAAGGGCCATAAACATAGAGTTTGCATCTTAATATCTGAAATACCGTACAGCTGCAACGCCTTCGCCCCCTTTCTTCGTAATTTGCGAGTTGACATAGCGATAATAGAAGAGTAAACATAAAGATAAGATAGAAACCAGAAACAGCATTACAGCATTGACAAAGTGGCCGGTAGGATAGCCTCGCTTGGCTTGATCAGCTTCGTAGATGAAGACGCCAGTAATCTGGCCTGGTGCTCCCCACATCTGATTGATCCCAATGACCAGTCCTGCCGAGGCGGTGGAATGTAGGTTAGACGACAACCAGCCTAGAAGGGGTGGGATGAGGCCAAATGAGCCACAAGTTGCGACAATGAGGCATCCATATCGAGCCTGAAGGCAGTTGATCAGTATATGATTCAGATATGCTAGGTAACGGGAATACCAACAGAATAAGCGGTTGCTGGGAGTAAACCGGAAATCAAGAATCCAATGGCTCCAATCAATGCGGCTCCAGAGCAGTGGAGGGCACGCGCGTTGAAGTGGTCTGCAGAATAGGCGACTGCGATGGTGAAAACGTCTGTTGGATCTATCAGCAGATGGTCATATGTCTCCGGAGTATATATGCTTACAAGCAACTGCGTAAGGAGGGACTGTCATCAGCTGGGCTTGGAGGTTGTGGAACCCTAACCCGGCAGTAATACTTGGTGTAAAGAGTGACAGCGATGAATATGGTGTGTTCATAGCAAAGTAGAGCTGCAAAGGTGTTAGTTGATTAACTACTGCCGGAGGTAGTTTGGTGCCTCAGCCTACAACATAATGGGCGTATAACCTCCAGTCGACAAGGGTAGCCTTGACGTCGACCCATCCCATAGACTGATCAGTGCCATGAGAGCCTTCAACGCGAAGTCTTTCGATTGCTAGTGCTTTCTCTTCACTGTTCAACCAATTGGCTGTCTCGGGATAATCGGGCAAAAAGAAAAATACCAATATCGAAGACAGGCAGCTTGGTATGCCCTCAATAATAAAGAGCCACCTCCAGGCGGAAAGGCCACCAGCATCGTCCATGTGGCCGATTCCAAAGGCCAAAACTCCTCCGAACGCACCAGCAATAGTTGCAGAGGCGAGGATGAAAGCAACACGAATTGAGCGCTCGTCGGTCCGATACCAGAACGTAATGTAATAAACTAGTCCAGGGAAAAGGCCTGTGTACAATGTTTGTCAGCAAAGATGAGGTGGTAAGTCATACACAGGGTAAATATACCAGCCTCAAATGCACCCAGAAAAAATCGAAGGACGGTGACAGTTGCAAAATTGCCAGAACCCCCCAGACCAATGGTAAAGGCACCCCACGAAAACATCAATAGCGAGATCCATTTGCTTGGGGTAAATTTTTTCAAGAAGTAGTTGCTTGGAACTTCGAATATTCCATATGCAACCAAAAAAATCATGAGAGCGATGCTCTAAGGGGTTCAGTCATTCGTTTCATTCGTGGTCTCTCAAACTTCGGCGGAAAAAGACTTACAGATACTGATAATTACTTATACCAGTCTCCGAAAGGAGATCGTGCTTAACATTAGCGTTAAGGGTCTTGGCATTTCCTGTTGACAGGTCAGGCTTTTATCACCCGAGAGACAGGATCCTTCCTACGAACCAATGTTTGAGCGATCAAGAAAACAAAGTAGGTAGATAAAGGCACAGAGTGGGATGATGCGAAGATCCTGCTTCCGGACAAGAGCTTTGTGTGCTGCAGTTTGCTCCATGTCTTGTCCATTGCCATGTCGAGCTTCTTCAATGTGGGCTTCAGCCATCTGAGTAGACTGTTTATCAGAATCTAACGATTCCAACATGGTGATTACCATAAATGCAAGGCAAAAGCGAGTTAAAGGCTCATAAAGATACTCAAAGACGATTTAATTGAGACTACGGAGGGTTGACAAGGAGCAACTGTCCTAGGTAATGAGACAGAGTCGCAATATAATCGTTTTTCTTGAATAGAAGTCGTATAGCCTAACCATCGCTTAGTCGGGGTCGAGTCGGCTTTCTGGCTTGGTTAGGAGTACCACTCGGGAAACTTCCGTCAATATCAACGGAGCGGCGGGATGTCATTACGGCAGATGTGGAGACAACTTCAAGCGCTCAAAGTCTTGTTACCCCAAGCTGCAATTGCCGTGTAGTTCGTGCTCTCTAGGGATACTATTGGCCTGGGTAACCGATGTAGTGGCGATCTATTGAAAGGTTTATATGTCCTCTCATAACCCGAGATGAATGCTGAGACGAACACTGAGCTAGCAATCTGCCAAGTTAGAGTAGTTGTCGTCTTGGGCAGTCGGCTACTGTAGTTGACTTATATTTCAGCCGAATAAATTTCCAGATCCCCGCACTTTCGGTGCGGGGTATGAGGGGTTGCGGGGAGGGTGGGTCCTCATGAGCGAAATTCATCTGTTTAGTCCCCACAACTGGCCATCTTCCGTTGCAGTATCATGGGGTTCCAGCCACAATACAGCAGTGTTCGGCGGATCGTATCTGGCTCTGATCCTAAGCCCTCACAGGTAATATCATGACCCATCTGACGTCTAACAGGTAGATATGGGTTATATCTGGATCTTTAGGATAATAAGGCTTAAAATATAAAATATAATTAATTATACATTTATTATGTAGCCTTAGCTGCTCTTAGCTACTCTTAGCATTATCTGTAAGACCTGGATATGTCCTTAGATTATACGGATAGGTCATAATTATGAGAGATAGGATATATCCAGATTAGTATCCAGGTCAGCTTAGGTCATGCACGATCTGTGCCGAACACTACAATGCAGATATTGTGCTTAGAGCGTCACTGTTCACCACCAAGAACCACACCCCATCATTTGTTAAAATCCACCTTACTTCATTACTGTAACTACATCTTGCTAACACTACTTACAAAGTTGTGATTTTGCCTCTCATGGCAACTGCGCCTAACGGTGTATAGATAGACAGATTATCAGCGTGGCCGTTCTCCCCTTTCTCCATCACAGCCCGGTAACGGTCTCCAGCATACAGTGGTGAAGTTGCTCGATAATCAATGCTCTGAGGAATCATATGGTCGCCGGTTTCCTGATTGTCCCGCCAAAGGTCGAGCATGTTGATAAGATTGAGCGGCCCATGGACCACTATATCTCGATGCCCCTCGACATCACGGCACCACTCTCGTGAATAATGGATCTTATGCGCATTGAAAGTAAGAGCTGAAAATCGAAATAGCGAAACTGGTGATTGGCAGTAGTCGCGGGTAATAGTTCCTGGCAAGTTAATTTAGTCAGCTGATGGCACAGTGTCTCTCTTGGTATCAATTTTATATATTTTACCTTCTGGCAATCGAATGCTTTTCTGTTTTTCAGAGGGCGGCCGGGGATTTGTAATCTCTTTTCGGAAAAGCCAATTTCTATAGCAATGTATCAGATCTTTTCGCAATGCGAGAGTAAAAATTACCTCGTGTCAACGAGTGCTATTCCCGCATCGTTTTCAAACGTTTTCTTGACCCCAACCACAATCATTTCTTCTCCTTCCCTTGTTGTTTTTGATATTGCCGACATAACTTCCGTCGTCTCTCTTACCGTCTGGCCAACTTTCAACAAGTTATCGCGAACCCAGTGCAGTGAACCCCCAGCCCACATCCTTCTGGTAAAAGGATGCGGTGGATTTACTGTACGATCAGTACCATCAAGACCAAGTTCTTGCTCACATCCCGAGGGCGTGAAATAGGCTAGATGATATCCTGGAGGCAGTGGTGTACCTTGAGGTGGAGGTTTTGAGTCAATTCTCAGTGACTTGTAGAGTGTCGGCCGTCTCATAGTGAGCGACAGCTTCTGGAGCTGGTTTGGATCAAGAATCTGCTCCTGTACGAAAGAGCCAGCTTTGGACGTACGCTGTAAGAATTCGGCTGCCGCAGCGGAAGATGAAGAAGCCACCTTCGAGCATAGGCGCATAGATATCCGGACCATTCTCAGACGTAGTTATACGGTTGGTGTTCAACTCTATGGGTATGAATGACAGACGTAGAGCTTTACTCTAGTAATATAGATGATACTATACTGTAACGAAAACCAAATTTCAAGAATATTTAGCAGCCCCTCCCTATTTCACCTAGGATCTATCCTACCTGTATAATTGTGCTTTCGAGAGCATGGGTTGCCTTATCGGATAACCGGAGTCGGCTAATTGATGGGTACGAGCCGAAATCAATAGACGACACTCGGCTGACAACAACATCAGTCGTACTGTAGCACTCAAATAAAAAATAATGGACGTAACTTTTGAGAGGTCTTCCAAGATATATTGAAAAATGAGCTCGGCAGCCTCCGTCTTGAGAAGGGCATTGCTCTATGGTATGCGAAGTTTCCAGAGCAGATAATAAACCAGAGGTTGACAAAGAATGCAGTCCCGGGTTCTTCCCAAAAGATGCTGAACAAATCACGTTCACTCAACGTAGACTTGGTTGCATATGATCTCGAAGATTCAGTAGCACCGCATTTGAAGCATGAAGCTCGATTTGCTGTCAGGGATTTTCTTATGCAACCGAAGGCGGACAACATACGCGAGCAAGCAGTCCGTATCAACGCCGTTGACAGCGGATACGCATTGCAGGATTTGACCGAAGTGGTAAGCATCACCAATGGGGAAATGGCTTCAATTCTAATCAATGATATTAACACCTACTCAGCTTAAAGCACCTTTCGTTGACACAATCGTCGTACCAAAGGTCAACCAAGCAGCTGATCTCCATTTCATTTCCGATGTTATCCGCCACACACTTCCTGATCAAGACCGCAAGCCATCTGCTGGATCCAGGCCGCCGGTGAAAATACTGGCGTTAATTGAGTCTGCGGAAGCGTTAATGTCGCTACGGGAAATTTGCACTGCCTCGCCATATCTTGACGGCCTAATCTTTGCCGCAGAGGATTTTGCGGCTGATCTTTCAATCACCCGTACGCCTTCACTCTCTGAATTCTTATATGCTCGATCTGCCATTGTTACTGCAAGAAGGGCATACAACCTACCTTCTGCTATCGATCTTGTTTGTACTGCTTATAAGGGAGACGACGCCAAACTCTCACTCGAGGATGAGTCACGCGGCGGTAAGGTTATGGGATTCAATGGCAAACAGTGTATCCATCCTTCACAAGTCGAAGTAGTTCAGAGGATCTATGGCCCAGATCTAAAGGAATTGGAATGGGCGGTGAGAGTAGTTGTTGGAAATAAGAAAGCAGAGAGCGTAGGAAGGGGTGCTTGGACCCTCGATGGGAAGATGATTGACGTCCCAGTCGTGAAGAAGTGTGTTGAAATTGTAGCAAGAGCAGGGTTATGCGGCTACGATACTGGGAAACTCCTCGCCGAATGGAAAGATCAACAACCAGAGTAACTTGTTTTGCGATCAGCAATAGTTGAGATGAAAATGTAACAACATATGCTTCACGTGTGGGCTAAATTAGGAGTTCTTCTATGATCTGGTGACTTGTCGCTTACTACTAAATTGCACATTAGAAGTGTTACATTCTCCCAAGTGCTCGTTTCTCGGAGCCGATTATGCGGGAATTCGAAAGCCTTTGGAGGGTTTAATTGCCGAGTTTCGGCTACTTGACGTAGTTTGTAGTGTGGGGAAAGCTTTCCGTGATGCGTGCGGGGTTGCGATGGCCACATACAATTGCATTTGTCTACCAGCGTACTAAAAGAAGACCCACAGTAGAGAGCCTCACAGAATCCAAATGTAAGTTGATAAATTGCACCATCACCGGACTTCGTTCAGAGTATAAATCAATTATCCAAACGATTCCCACAAGGCAATTCGCAAATGCCCACTTGGTGACCATGAAATCCAGAGTCAAAACAGTGTTGTCTGCTCTTAGCCGGCCCGCCTGTTGGCCCTCCTGTTGCGGAAACAGTTCGCCAACAACCCTTCATCGACTTACAACGGCCCTTCCGGGATGCGTACGTGTTTCTGGACGTAAATCACAATCCAGAAAGATTTCATGCAGCAATTTCGAGCTACGGCGGCATATAGCATCAACGAGATTAAACCGAAAGGTGCATACCCAGTCTGAGAACACTGTTACTGATTCATCTCGTCCGTTAAGTGGAATCACAGTGGTTAGCATTGAACAAGCAATTGCAGCCCCTTTCTGTACCCGACAACTCGCAGACCTGGGTGCTCGTGTCATTAAAGTCGAGCGCCCAGTAGTAGGGGACTTTGCACGTCACTACGACACACGAGTCAATGGTTTAGCATCACATTTCGTCTGGACGAATAGGTCAAAAGAGAGTTTGGCGCTTGATCTGAAAAATCCTCAAGACCTTCAAGTATTGAAGAAGCTCATCGGACGTGCAGATGTCCTCGTCCAGAACCTGGCACCTGGTGCAAGCGCCAGACTTGGCCTTTCCTGTGAGACATTAAGGGAGCACAATCCTGCACTGATTGTTTGCGACATATCAGGATATGGGAATGAAGGCCCATACAAAGATAAAAAGGCTTACGACTTACTTATCCAGAGCGAGGCAGGCATGCTTTCTGTCACGGGGACAGAAGGTGAACCAGCAAAGGCAGGTAACTCTGTCGCAGATATCGCGGCAGGAATATACGCATACAGCAACATTCTGGCTGCTATCATACAACGAGGCAAGACTGGCCAAGGGTGCAACATAGATGTCTCCATGCTTGAAAGCATGGTGGAGTGGATGGGCTACCCAATGTACTATACGTACAACGATGCCCCTGGCCCTGTTCCATCCGGCGCCGCACACGCTTCCATATATCCTTATGGACCATTTAACACTGGAGATGGAAAAACAGTTATGCTTGGCATTCAGAATGAAAGAGAATGGGCAATTTTCTGTCGGGAGGTGCTGCGCGACTCAAATCTTGCGACGGACTCTCGATTCTCAAGCAATAGTCTCCGGGTGAAGAACCGTGATGAGCTTAAGAGAATCATATGCGACGCATTTTCGACCTCCAACGCTAATCAGGTGGTAGAGCAATTGGAAACTGAGGGAATTGCAAATGCGAAGGTCAACGACATGCACGATGTATGGAACCACCCGCAACTTCGTGCTCGCGGGCGCTGGACACAGGTCAAAACGCCTGCGGGTTATGTGCCAGCTCTAGTACCGCCGGGAATTGCTGCTTCGGGGTCTAAAGACGCAATTGGACCTCGAATGGATGCCGTTCCTGCTGTTGGCGAACATAACAAAACGATTCTGGCGGAGCTGGGCATGGACATGTAAGAGGGGCAAGTATCAGATGTTGCATATTCGAACCCACATTGCGAATCACTCAGCGTTGACCTCGCCAATGTGCATTGCTGATACATAACTATGAACGTTACGAAGTAAATATTAAAACAGAAAGCCATATCAAAATAAATTGATATTTTCTCCTCATGATTAGTGAAGACTGTGTGTGGTGCCTGATGTTATCCTCGCACGGAAGAGAAGGCGGAGAAGCTCGGGGCTAAGCCACGCTAATGAGCACAATCAGCCAACCCCACCTTTTATTTCCGTTGCACTTCCCCGCATCGCATGCCGCCTTCCTCCTCTTTCGGCCTCCTGCTCCAAAAGATTGACGAATTTAATATCCGCTTCTCGAGTACTATAAGCTCACGGTAGAGTCGTAGAATACTCCGCCGACAGGATCTATCATTTATTAGCTATCTGTCTGAGGCTTTGCTCATCTTTCATCAATGGCATCACCTTCCCCCAGTGATTCGCGGCCTGAAATCAAGCGCACGCGAGCGAAGCAAGCATGTAGGGAGTGCAATGCGCGGAGAGTTCGTTGCAATGTTTTGGAAATGCACCCGTGTGATAATTGTGCAGCAGCTCACGCATTGTGTGAGGTTGTGCCATCAAGACGAGGCAGGTAGGTGTCAACATACCCCAATACAAAACTCAATTCGAATCGTCTTCAAAAAGCCGCATCGAGCTAAACTAGATACAGGCGTTATCGGACACGGAAACCGCTGCACCCACAAAATGACCTAGAGAATATGGGTCCTATGGATCTGGATCACATGAACGCCGATGAGCCGCCTTCCCCAAGATCTCATACTCAGAGCCAACAACCAAATTCCATTGCAGATGACCAGAGACCCATTCCAGCTGAAACTTTGCAAGCTCGTCAGCAATCTTCTATACCTTCGGCCAGCGACGCACCTCCATCACAAGCCATCAACCAAGTTTTGTTTTTTGGCGAGTCGAATCTCCTAACCTGTGTCATCAGTCCTGGTGCTTCCGAGACTGCAGCTGAAACCCAGAAAAGACTTCGTTACTCCATTTCAGACGCTATCAATGTTAGAGCATCAGAGTTATTTGCAGAGCATAGTCTCCCCACTAGCTCAGCTAAAGCCCATTACCTAGCTCAAGAAGGTGCTTTCACGCTTCCATCCCCTCAAGACTGTGTTGCTGTCCTCCGAGCATATTTTCAATGGTTCCATCCTTGCTTTCCGATTGTCGATCGTGTCGAAATAGCAAATCGATACAATAAGGGTGAAATGTCTCCCCTTTTGCTCAAAGCAATGCTGTTCATCGGAGCAAGTTACTGTGACGAAGACACGGTTCGTCGAATGGGATTCAAAGATCGTCCAGAGGCAAAGTCTCAGCTATATAACCAAACAAAAATTCTTTACGATGCTGATTGGGAGTCAAACGAAGTTACTATTCTTCAAGTATTGTTCTTGATTAGTTTTTGGAGGGCAGGGCCGCTCAATGTAAAGAATACTCGATACTGGCTTGGAGCAGCCATCAGTCTTGCCCAAGCTCGCGGATTTCACAGATCGTAAGCTTCAAATGGACGTTCATTGCCACGATTGTTGACATCCTTTCCAGACAGCATTCATCTCCCACGAACGTGAAAGAATCTAAACTAAGGAAGCGGATCTGGTGGTCAATATATGTTTGTTAATCCACACGCCAGAGAAGATTGCACAGCTAAACCTACCAGGTTCGAGATCGTCAGTCCTCGGCGTCACTAGGTTTGCCAAGTCGAATTCGAGATGAGGATTGTGACATTGAAATGCTCAGCTATGCAGATTTTGAAGGAGATAGCGATGTCATTATTCCGGACTTTATTGGAACTCATAAGACAGCACATGGAATCTACGCTGTACAAATGGCTCGGTTGGCCCAACTGCGTATGTACTTCAAGCCCAGGCTTATCTCGCACTGCTAACTAATTCTACTAGTTGGGAGAGTCATAACAAATCAATTTAGGCCTAATGGACATCATCCCGACGATGGCGAAAGATTTGGGCTTATTCATTCACTTGAAGAGTGGAAGGCCATGTTACCAGAGAGCATGAGGTCATGCGAAACAGAGGGGGGCAGTGAGAGTATTTGGGCATACCTTTTGCACCTCGCGTACAAGTAGGTCACAGGAAAGCTATATGTATGACCTTCAACTCACCTGGAAACAGCTACCTTCATATTTTACTTGACCGCCATGATTATACGCAGACCCAAACCAATCGCAACAGGTCTAAAAGCGGACCGGCACTTCAAGCGGCATGCAGGGTGACGAGAATCGTTGAAGATATGCTTTCTCAAAATCTTATCCAATTCGGACAAATGCATTTGTACGTTACTTCCAACCCACCTAATCACAGAGTTTAATCATAGTCACAGAATTACTAGTCTCTTTTCTTCACTTTGCATCCATACAATCCAACTTCAGCGATTAGGGGGGATCCCTCGGAAACTAGCGGAGCATAGGGCTCAGATCTGTTTACTTGGCTTAAAGGAGATACAAAAATACTGGGAGGTCAACAATTTGGTGTTGGAACTTTTTTTTCAACACTTAGATGCATCGACTGCAAGAAAATTACGTGGCGGCGTGGTAGAAAATCTGCCCGATATGGACCATATTGGCCACAGCCAAGATCCGACAACAGGCGGAAATACGACCACGAGATCTTTACCAACAAATCAGGTGCCCTCGGTGTCTTACACGGGTTGTGGATCCCCGGACGAATATATTTTACAAGTCCCACATCCAACAGCGGGTCACGACTCCGTCTTCTTTGACATGCCACGTAATATCTTAAGTCAAGGCGGTTCAGCAGATGATTTCAGCGTCTTTCTGGATCAATATCTGCTCAGCAATAATGATTCGGACGGCTTACAGATTGGACTTCACATGCAAGGCCCATAACGTCTGCGTATGTTCTTGTAGTCCAGACAAAACGAGCGATGAACAGCTATCGCATTTACGAACTAACCGTGACCGTAAGTTAGCTACCTGGTAGTATAGTGACTACTTTTGCCGAAGTTTTTTATTAAATCATTGCTAATTCTTGCTTTGGGGTTTTTAGTTGTCTATATATCTTCTTATGCTGCTCAAGAAAGATAAATGTAGCAATGGTATGAGGCCCCGTTCGAATGAAACTAGGGATCCACCCCTTGAACATCCATCGGAATCCCTCTGTCTGCCAGAGACCTCTTGCAACTTCAAATATAGATGCACTTCCAGCAAGTGACATTATTCGACTCTTAATCACATCAACTGGGCTGCAAATGGCCGTTGCTACAAGTCCTGCAAAAACAGAGGCAGCGAAATGTATCCCCAATCTATCGTCGAACTTCCCCCTCTCAATTAGCAAGTTCTTGAATGCATCATACGACGCCAGCTGACAAACGCTTATAATTGAGGCTCTTGAAGAGTTCGCCCAGATTCCTCTGGTATACCCGCGCCACCCTTCCTCCCGCCCGAACCGCACAAAGGCGTCAATTACATTCTTGTAATTTCTGCGAGCCCGCAAAGAAAGAGCACTGTCGCTTTGCATACGGACGTTTGCTAGATCTGCTGGATTACCAACAACACCACCAACGAAACCGGCCAAAGCTGCGACAGATACCGTTACAGACATTGGTGCCTCTTGTCGAGTTCTTTGCGTATATTCGCTTTTGACGGCCTCATATATCGCGAATCGACTGCTTCCATAAAGCACTGTTTTAAATTAGCAAGGCTATGGTACTGCCCTTGTGATGGGGGTTCTACATTGCCGCGCAATTCCTGCCGATAACTACACAAGTGTTACTGATGAAGTATTTGAGGTGAAAGTGGATTTGACATACCCCATTATAAATTCCCAGAAAGCCGTCATTCTTGACCACATTCAAGAAGGTCCTGAACATACCAAATCTAAGCTGGGACGTTTGCATCCGCACCTACAAAGCCACGGGGTTGGTCAATGACAGATATCTCTGTTGTGAAATTGGTCTTACTTTGACTAGAATTGAAATTAGAACTGCATAATAACAAGTTCACATTACTGACTTACGGAGGTCTAATGGATGCGTTAAGCAGACAGCGAAGCATGACGCTGAACCACCAAACCACAGAGGGTAGGTATACTCTTGCCTCATGTCAGGACGCATAGCTTGTGTAGTATCACTGTCAAGTATTCTTCTTTTACGTGCTACCACAGTGTTCAAGTGAGAATAATATATTTATTAAACGTTACTTCACGATTTACCAGATATATACACATGACAATCTGAAATACACGAACTATACAATTTGAGCCGAAACTATGATAAGGGATACAGAAGGCGAATGCGCAGGAGAAAGGGCAGAAACAAATGTCGGTACGGCAATAGCGGGAATAGCGGGAATAGCCCGATCGTTGGTTCGAGGGTTTGGTCTATCAACAGTCGGCTACTTCGCTGAGGATGGTGCTCCGCACAGAGTGAGGTTAACCGATTTTAGGCACGAAATTCGGCATTTCCAACCACAACCACAACCCCAGCTTCTCCACTCGCCCAAAGACCTCGCTCATATTCAAAATTGACCTGCGGGGTCATGATTTAGTTCGGTCACAGGTATTGTGGGGCAGGCCTACCAGGTAACATATGGACAAATATTCTATGGCTATCTGGACAACTATGTATATATCAGCACCCTGTTTTCACGTATCTATCTCATACCGCCACAGATCCTGTCTCTTCTAACTTTCAAAGCTCGGTTTCCCAAGGAAGGATATAAGCTCTTGAGCAATTAGATTGCATGTACCATTAATTGATAGTCTTGTATTCATTTCTTCGGCAATGGCCTCCAAATTAATCAGTCGTCACATTGGGTGGGCGAGCCGTGTGTCGAGACCCGCCCCGAAATATGCGAACCGTTCCAGCAGACCATTCTCAACAACAGTTTCGCGGAGCTCAAATACTTTGATGGAAACAAGCGGCTTCTCAGAGACACAGCTGGAAGTCCGTAGTGCTATCGGAAAACTTTGTGAAAAATTCCCAGAGGCAAGTCGCTCTTGGTAGCTCCGGATCCCAAAAACTCCAGTCTAACACTGAGCTGCAGGAATATTGGCTAGAGCACGATCAGACGGGAATGTATCCTCGCGAACTGCACGCCGAACTTGCAAAGGATGGATGGATTGGAATCGCGTTACCCACTGACCTTGGTGGTGGAGGACTGGGGATTTCAGAAGCGACCATGATGCTCCAAACGATTTCTGAGTAAGACTGCCCCGTGCTAGGACCTCAAATGTCTCTGGCTATTGGTTGCCAACTTTGACCCCCTATTTCAATATCCCTGATATCTAACTGGAAAACAGGAGCGGCGCCGGCATGGCAGGAGCTCAATCCATCCACGCCAACGTCTATGCCACCCAGCCAGTAGCGAAATTCGCCACCGCAGAGCAACGGAAAGAAATGCTCCCCAGGTTGATTGCTGGAGATTGGCGCGTTTGCTTCGGAGTTACTGAGCCCAACACTGGCCTCAACACGCTTGCTCTTAAAACGAAGGCAGTCAAATCTGCATCTGGCGAATCCTATTCTATCAGTGGGCAAAAGATCTGGATTTCCTCTGCCCAAGTTGCCCAGAAGATGGTCCTTCTTGCGCGGACAACGCCATTGGAGGAATGCAAGAAGCCGTCAGAGGGCCTGAGTCTTTTCTTTATCGACTGCGACCAGACGAAGCCGGGGCTGGAACTGAAGAAGATTTCCAAGATGGGCGCTCGGGCAATCGACGCAAACGAGGTATTCTTCGACGGCTACCAAATCCCCGCGAAGTCCTTGATCGGGAAGGAGGGACAAGGGTTTAAGATCGTCCTTCACGGTATGAACGCCGAACGTTGTTTACTTGCCGGCGAGGCACTGGGCCTCGGATACGCCGCGCTATACCGAGCATCGAAGTACGCCAAAGAGCGCGAGGTTTTCGGACGCCCGATAGGCATGAATCAAGGGATTGCGCATCCGCTGGCGGAGGCGTATATGAACCTGGAAGCCGCGAAACTGGCGACGTATCACGCAGCTCGCTTGTACGATCAAAGTGTGGAGGACAAGAGCATCAGCCAGCAAGAATTAGGCGTAGCTTGCAACAGTGCGAAGTTTTTGGCGGCCGAGGCGGCGTTTAAGGCTTGTGAGCGGGCCGTTTTGACGTTGGGTGGGATGGGATACGCGGCAGAGTACCATGTTGAGAGATATCTGAGGGAGTGCTTCATTCCTAGAATTGCGCCGGTAAGTCGCGAGATGATATTAAATTTTGTGTCGGAAAGAGTATTAGATCTACCTAGAAGCTATTAGAATAATAAGAAAACATACTGTGGATACTACTACTCTTGGTAAACCTATTGCCAGCTTTTGCTTCGTTGACCTAGTCGGGGATGACGTCTTTCATATAAGAACGTTGTAGCCTCGAAGTACAGCTATTCCCCAAGGCAAGAGGCACAGCTCAATGATAGGAATAGCATTGGACAAACACAAGTACAGTATTGCACATCTCAAGCTCGCTCTTACTCTTGTCCAGCTAATCGCCATAACAACCCATCTAGGCCCAGGCCCAAACTAGACAGAACGCACAGGGATCAGCGATCTAATCACAAGAAGTTTCTGTATTCATCTCATTCCACTCATATGCTATGGCCCATTCTGTCGACCTCCACTTTCCATCAGCCATGTCCAGCGAAGGACCCTCGCTGATGCAAGCGCAGCAATCTATTGAAAGCAATTTATCTCATCTCATCTCGTCCCCCTGTCCTCGTTCAGTCACTCCACTCAGCGCTTTTCAACTTCGTTCTTTTCATACACTTCTATTCCTGACCAGCCCCTCAAATAAAGCAAAAAACGCAGACGAAACCCGCAATTAACTCCCCGTTTTGTGAACACGCAATACAAAAAACTAGCAAAACGAAGAATTAAGATAGCAAACCAAGAAGCTTACACCGCGCAGCCCACTGTGCTTTGGTTGGTTGTGTTTATGGTACAAAGCAGATGAAGAATCACGAAATATTTTTCAGTCTTGCTTGGGCTAGGTAGGTGACCTGCGCTCGTTCGTCAGCTTCTGTGCTTCTACACTCGGCGCATTCGCACCAGGAATGGGGGACTTACGTAGGACTATACTGCGGCTGGTTGGGTAGAACGCAGCCGGACTAGTCGGACTGTACTATAATGGGTCGGTTGAGAAACCGACAGTCGTCTATAGATTTGACAAGTGGAACTTTTTAGAGAGAGAAGAATTGGCTGAGCCGAAGAAAGGGGCAGTGGTTCATGAAGGAAATTTCAACAGGATGATAGAGGAGAATATAAGTCCATACTACAAGTCACTTCAGCCTTGGCTAAATCGATTACGAAAGATGGTATTTCCAAACGTCGAGAGGTGGGAAAAGGAAGATAGAGGCCTATATTCTCGGATGAAAGAGGTTCTGCGGGAAGCACAGAGGGATTTAGCAGCAGATTAGATACCACAATATATAAGGGCTCTCTTAACTCTTCTTTCTGTGTCTATCGCCATATGGTCACAGTTCATATTTGCGCCACGCGTCCCGCCGGGTTCAATAGGGCTTGTGTCCAAACTAGGCTCAGCTCTAACCGGGGAAAGGGTCTTTTAGTGATACAAAAATGACGCGAAAGTGACGCCAAAACTAACACGAAAATGTTGCATCGCCTTACTTACCCCACTCACCCTCCTCACGCCCCAGCTCACCCAGCTTACCCTCGCTCACCCCTTGCCTCACCCTTCAAGCGGCAAGAGGCCTCGGTTCCGCGCTATACCTATTGGCACAATTGAGACTATTATCAATGTATTACGCAGGCTTGTGTATGGCAGAGCGGACAGGATGCCCAATTCTCTTGAGTCTATGGTCGTATGTGGTTATTATTCTCATGTTGAAGCATAAGTATCACGACACTCTCACACAGCACAATCTTTAGAGAGAGCCACCCTCCTCTAGCCCACGTACGCGTTTAACCTAGAAGCTGAGAAAGACGAGCATCGTATTAAGCGTGTTCGATGCGACAATGGCGACACGGTCGCCGGGGTTTACTCCCGCATTACGGAACGCTGAGGCGTAGCCTGCGACAAGTGTGCGCAGCCCGTCCCAGGTCACAGAGCGGACATCCGTGTTCCCTTCCCGGATGCTGGTTACGGCGAGCTTGTTAGGGTCGCGGCCGGGGCCGTAGAGAATGTTTTCGGCGAGGTTTAGCCTCACACCGTCAAACCACTTCGGGATGGTGTGCATAGGAGCGGACGTATCGACAACCTGGTTGCATCATTAGAAAATTTATCGTAAAATAAGGGCCGGAAGAGTACTTTGCTGTAACATCCTGCGTGGATAATATCAGAATAATGGAAGACATCGTCCCAGAAATCAGCATAACGAGATGTGGAATACTCATGAATATCGTCGTATGTCTATCCTGAAATATTAGACGTTCATCTCCTAAAATAATACAGGTTTTATCTACCCATCACGAGTGACCACTCACCTGTAGGCTCAGATTATGCCGCCTATTGACGTAGAGACGGAAGCGTTCGAGATATGTTGCTTCTGGATGTGGATGCAGCCAGAGCACCTTGGGAGGAGTGACAGCGGTAGTTTGTGACATGATGAGGAAGCACGGAAATCAATGTAATTTGAGTTGGCAAATCCAGAGAAAGGATCGCTGAAGAGGGTATAATGGGTAACAAAGTAATAGAACCAGCGAAGGCAGACCAGGGCTTCGGTGGCACTACATACCGAACAACGCTACTCACAACGTTGACAATTTTCCACGTGCCTTATGAGCCGAGGAGTACGGACAAGAGTAGGAATTTACATAACCTAAGAAGTGTGCTGCTAACGCTAAGTTTCCGCGGGAAGCTGCTCCGGCGCGGCGGTTGTAGAAGTAAGTTCTCAAAGTTCTTAACCCGAGTTGGGGAGGACGGGGAGGAGCGGGTAAGCGGGTAGCGGGGTACCAGACCCCAAGCCACCGCCTTAGCGGCTTTTAACGTTACCCCGCAATCGGAATAAGCCCACTTCTCCAAAATTCCCCAAACTTCTCTTTCTAAGAAGAACATACAGGCCCAGCTGTAAGCGGCTCCTATTCAAGGCAGTATGGGCTGCTGAAATGCAGACGATATTGAAATATATTAGGGCATTAGAGGCTTCATCTATTCTTCTGGGTATCATCCACTCTGTAATAGTTAGCTAGTATAGCTTCCGAGGATTCAACTTCTACTAGGTTTCCATGTACCAAGTGAATCGCCCAAGTTACCAGCATTTGAAATCAATACGAGAGTGCATAGTTCGAGTGTTTGCCACTAAATTCAGGTTCGCCAAGAACCCCTGGCCAACCACTGATTACGCAGTTTATACAATTACTAAGCAGTGGCTCACAAATTCCTTTAACCTTATTAGTCCACCCATATAAGTTATTTTGAGGTCACAACTACAACGACAAAGTAATTTATCCAAAGTGATAACTAAACCATCACGTTTAGGTGCTACTTAGAGCATCTAATATCAAAGGTATATTCTTATAACCAAGTTTAACTACACGTTTACAAAAGTACCTGGCATCTTTATGCATGTGATTTAATTGTCAAATTCGTGGCTGCTAAGTTAAGACCAGACTACTTAAACATTCGGGTCTCCCTATAATCAACAGTGCCTCAAATTCAGCCATGCAATTTTATCTTCCAAACTAACCCTTGATATGAAGGGAATTTCGATCCTTCTCCTGCAATGTCCAGATTTGCTGAAATCGAGAGATTGTTGACTGCCAACGGTTTCTCTCAGATCACTTCTCACTTGCATCTCTTAGCAGTCGCGAGTGCAGTCGGCATACACGGTGCCGTAGTAGGCAGGGAAGCAGCTGGGGCTTGTTGCCGGCTTGCAGCTGCTCCTGCAAGTGATAGTGGCATAGTTTTTGCACGTGCTTGCACATGAGCCTACAGATACCAAACAGTTTTATTAGCATTGGCCTTATTTGGAGTTGCAACGCTTCGGTATAACTTGTGGACTACTTACGAGTATGTAAATCAGCGACTTCTTCAGCCTTGGAATCAGCGATGGGGGAGGCAACAGCAATAGTCGCAAGGGCGAGACCAAGGATAGCGGTGACCTTCATTTTGAATTTGAGGTGTTTGGTAGAATGATACTACGAAGAAGTGTTTGGTAAATGGTAGCTAGGAATTGGGTTTTTGTGAGAGTTGGTGAGTTGATGAAGAGAGAAGCCAAATACTGAGTGCACCCCTCTGGCCTCTTTATACATTTCTTCTCCCTGGTCGGCATCAATTCGATTCCAGGAACGAGAGCACAGAACGAGAGGACGGCCCGCTATTCCTCTCAAAATGAAGCATAGAATGTCAGCATCGCATGAGTCGCGCTCGGCAAGGTGTATTGTAAAGGCCGAAACAAATTTGACTTACAGTACGGCGCCAATGGTATTCGTACGAGCCTGTGTTCCAATTGCAGTAAACGATTGTCGTTTTGTATAGGAAAAAGCATACCTCATATTAAAGCTATCCTAGCGTGCGTAGCATAACTTAAAGCCTCGTCCTTTGTGTCTTGCATCCTCCCCCCATCATCTCTGCTCTTCCGTTTCCTGCTTACATAGTTATAATCGTAGTTCCTTAATGCAGTAAGCTTCCTGAAAATAGGCCTAGAAGTCTAAAGCGTTCCTAAGTAATCTGTGACATAAGGGCGCCTTCTCTAGACCCTTTATAGCAAGAAACCTGACATCTCCATTAGTAGCCTGTATACAGTGTTAAGTCTCATGTACTCTTGAAATATATTTGCTACTTCCACGTTCTTGTTTTTGGTGGCGTCGGTGAAACAGCGCTGTTCAACCTAGGTCTTCACATTCTGTTAATCAGGTGAGCTCTGCGTAAAATATCCTCGACTCTTTACCATATCAACATTATCCTGTATAGAGAGTGCCTTCCGTCCCATTGTAGCAGGAAGTGGGTCCTTGAAATGTTGTAAATGGTAGACTGCGAAAAGTGAAGGTGGTGGGGGTCTGTCTTTATACTACTTTCAGGCCTCACCCTCGATTGCCCGGCTATGGCCATCTAAAGTCGTAGTGCATTGCGTTCATCGCGTCTTAATACAAGACCCACATCTTGTGTTGTTGCGTAGTCGCCATCACGTAACTAAGGGGGATAACCGGATTATCGTGAGAACATCAAAACCTTGAGGCGGCGACGCTCATATTTCACACTATGCCTATTGGCTCTATTGAGAGTAAAAAGCAAGTAGATTACAAGCCTGTGTATGGCAGAGCGGACGGGATGCCCAATTCTCTTGAGTCTATGGTCGTATGTGATAGTTACTCCCATACAAGAGTATATATTCGGAAAGAGCGTCCTGTGGTATACTCGTGATAATATTAGGAAGGAGCGACCTATGGCATACACGTGATGATTCTAGGAAGGAGCAGCCTGCATGATACTTATAGTTATATGAAGAAGGAGCGACCTGTAGTATTCACAGAATAGTATCAGGAAGGAGCGATGGCTGAATATACACGTGGGGTGTGACGGATAAAAGCGCTACTAGACAACGTCTTGATGCTCAGGCGCGAGGGATGCAACAGGATACGGAGGCAACGGCAGTTAACAAAATATGTGTCTATATTTGACAGTGCGCTCAATAACTAACTATACTCCAAATGTTTGCGCTGAACTTTACGCTAGATAACTATATGTGACGCTTAAATAACGATATATGCCTCCGGTCCCAAGTGGGACCCATTCCAAAAACGCCTGTATATGCTCAATATCAACTTACAAACACATCACCTCAAGACGCAATATTTCGTCTCACAAAGCCACTTTATGGCTTAGACAACTGTTCTTTCCTGAAGAACCTCAAAAATCCAAGAGTAATAAGAAGCTGGAAAGCCAGCCCAATCCAAAACCACGGCTTACTCAAGCCCGGCAGTGGTCCAACAGAGAAGTCGGGGAATAAATCGCCCTGTCCTTCCCTGTTTGGCGATGTAGCCCTTGCTACCATCGTTGCGACGGACCCAAAGATTTGTGCCCCAACAAGCGTGTACGCGATATGCAACCTTGTCAGAGTCTGGAGGAGGATCATGCCAAAGCCGACACCCTGGAAGGCGTCGAGGACACCGAGCCACAGCCACAGCGAGCGCGAAACAAGCGCAGATGCGAGTGGCGAGCCGGTCCAAGGGAGGAGGATACCGATATTGGAGGTGGCCCAGAGGATCTGAGCCCAGCGGGGTGCGATTAGGCCGATTGCGAAGAGTGGGAGAATCCAGGAGTGGGCCTGGGAGAGCTTGGCGAAGAGGAGGAGAAGGAGGGCCCACACAATTATAAAGAAGAAGACGGCGAGGAGGGCGATCTGGTAGATCTGTGCAGCCTGGCTGCTCCAGAGGTATTGCCAGTTGCGACCCGTGGAGGCGGAAAGGAAGTAATTTTGAATGATGATGACAACAAAAAACCAGATGACGATGTTACGGCGCATGATGGCCTTGTAGAATGAAGGCACATGTCCGGGAGCTTGGCGGTAGTAGGATGGGAGACCGAAGAAACAGAGTGCGCCGATACCCCAGACGAGGCAGGCAATAGGTACCATGATGGCAGTGAATTTAAGGCTGCTGGTTGTAATCATGCTATCGGCCAGGGAGGCACCAGTGCCTAAGACGTTGTTTTGGTAATTACCCCATGCCCAGAGAGCGACGACGTAGATTTGCTGGGTGCCTTGGATGACACAGGCACGGAAAACCCAGGATTTAATAGGAGAACCTAGACATGTAAGTTAGTTTCAAGTTGTTTAAGTAATGAGCTAATAATGTAACGTACCTCCTTCGTCACCGAAGTTCAGAGCGAAGAAAATTGATCCTGACGGCGATGCGGCGGCATACAATCCTGTTGCAACATTCTCCATCCAAGTTTGAGCAACTTTAGAGCTATTGGCGACTGGCACAAGGCCCAGCATGAAGAATGCAGATCCGTAGAATAAGAAAGGAACGGAGAGAACATAGACAGATGCGGCCTTGCGGAACAAAATCCACCAGATTACCGAAAATATGATGTAGATAGCTCCAGTGGCGTAGATAATGCTGGCCGAACTGGCTGTACCAGATAGCAGGGTGACTTGATACGAGTTGGCAGCCATGATCTGACCGAAGGCAAGAACAAAACTGTAGACTGGCCAGTCGCCAATACGGCGCTGCATGAAGTATCTAACCCCGGTGGGAGGCTTGTAATCCTGTCCAAGTAGCCACTCATCATCGTCATCACCCATGTTGTAGGCTTCGTGCTCGCCATCATATAGAACAGGGGTAGGGTTCTTCTTTGTAAGGACGGATGATCCGCTGCTCGAGCGGTTTCTTGATCTAGATCGAGAGCGAGAGCGGTCGCGGGATCCAGAGCGGGAGCGGTCGCTTGAGCGTCCCAGCTTGGCATTTTTGAAGTCGCTGTACCATTCTCGCTCTGACTTCACGAGGTAGTCTTCAATACAAAGTGCATCTTCAGAGTTACCGGCTGAAAGGTCTGCGAGTTTGCCTTCAAACGCCTTGTAGTATTCACCCTTGCTGTCAGTGAAATCGGGGTCAACCTTCTGAAGAAGAAAGTCCTTTTTGTCTCCCACCACAGTGGTTAAACTTAACATAGAGACAGGGCGGGAGCGAGATTGATAGTGAATGCCCAGGCCATCCCTGGTTCTAGCTTGGTTTCCGAGTAGATCGTCTCCCTCACGCGACGGGCCATCTTCGCCCTCAGGGGGTGTCGGTATATCGCGAGACAGCAAAGAAACGGGCTTGGAAGGGCCCGAGATGAGGCTGTCGCGGTCACGTCCATCTCCAAGGTCATTGTCATCATCACCCAGGTCAAGGGGACTGCGACGGCGGTCAAAGTCTGACTGGTTTAGGGTGATTTGGGATGCGCTGGCGGTGCTTGGCATGGAATTATCCGGGTTAAAGTAGACAGGGTGCAGAGGAGGTGAGTTTCCGCCGGATGGCGTCGCGGTTTCACTCATATTTCGTGAGTACATGCCGCTGACCGGTCGAGAATATGTGCCACTATTTCCGCGCGAACGACGTCCAGGCAATGGCAGACTCAACCCGCTTCTAGGGCCACCTCTTTCGACTTCCTTGACGTGGGTATTAATAGCGCTCGACTGGAGGTTCTCTAATTGCTCAACCCAGGCGGCGACGGGGAAACGTTGCTTGGCGGATCTAGCTCTCATCTTTCGGCGGGTTTCTAACTTTGATGCCAAAGCTTCCTTGATCGATCCTTTGAACTGGCTGAGCATGTGGGCGGTGGTAGTCGATTCCACAGTAAACCACCAGCCGGGCATTTGGCCGAGTCCACCAACACGGGCTCCAACACCAAGAGCACCCTTGCGACCGAACTCGACAGCGACCAGACCAAACGGCTCATCACGGGATGGGATAAGAGCAAACTCGGCACCACTGAAAATGAACGGTGGGAGAGCAGTGAACTCGGGCTTCGAGTACACACGACCAGGGTACTTCTTCATCATGACATCCAACTTGAGAGCAGCGAATTTACCGTAAAGATCGATCACCGGACCAACAGTAAGGAGTTGCACCTTCGGGTTGCTCTCCAAAACCGCGGGGAAGACATCGGCAATCAAATCAATGCCCTTTTGCATACTCCAGCGACCAACAAAGACAAATAGTTCAGCATCTGGGTCCTGGTTCAAGCCAGCCCATTCCTGAGCCTGACCCTTGAGTCCGGGCCGCGCAGATTCGAAGGCTTCGTCAATAACAACCTTGCTATCGTCCTGTTTGCCAGACCATTCGCCAAGATCCGTAGGATCTGGGTTGGGGAGTTGACCAATCTTCTTCAGACCCCAGAAAATGGGGTAGCGAGCGTGAGAACGGGCACCGTATTTGGCACTGACACCGACGGCGCCAAATCCTTTCTGGTGGAGGCGGATGTACGAGGCTCCGGCGTGGAGCAGATTGAAGACGTCTCCGAATTGGACGTATCTTTCCACGATCTCGGAGGGAAGATTGAAAACTGAACAGACCTCGTTAAATTCCTTGGAATTTCGCAGAGGCCATAGACCTTGGAATTCGGCATTGTGGAGAGATAAGCAAACTGGTATAGTGCGGTCTGGAAGCATGTAAAGGGGCGCCGCAGCTCCGTGGTAATCGTTGATATGGTACAAGTCAATGGGGAAACGCGCAATTGCAAGGGCAATACACTGGTTCCAGGTGGAGTAATAGACGGCGGATTCGAGATCGTCCATTCGAGCCGGGTAGGGGTCAGTCTTTGTCTGCTTCCTAAAGACCGGAGCATCCAACAGGACGTATGTAATGTTGCGCAGGATGTGGTATTGGACCTCGACCTCATAGGTAGAACCCAGAATAGTCACGGACATCGGCTCAGCGCGGTCAGCTTCAGGGTATTCGACGCCACCGACACAAGGAACAACCCAAATCAGGTCCTGGTGACCAAGATTCTTTCCCATAAGTTGCGCCATAACACCAAGACCACCGATCTTGATCTTGATGGCCCAATCTTCAATATCGTACTCCATAGTTGCGATAAGGATGGTTCTTCTGTCTGCAAGTGTGCCAGCTGCGCCAGGCACGAGGGACAGGCGAGAGGCAGCTGCGCTGCCGGGAATCAGGGCCTTCGACTTTTGCTTGCCGCCAAATCTCTTTCCAATAAAGGCAGGGACCAGAGCTCCCATGCCCTTCACACTAACACCGACCTTGTTAAACTTAACAGAGTAGAATGCGCCCATAAACCCCCAGACAGCAAAAAGGCCAGTTAGGATTGGGGCCACTGTGCTTACGACGAAAACGACAATCTGGAACCACATGTTTCCAGTTGGTAAAATCGTATATGCAAGCGTGCCATCATTTACTGACAACTGATATCCAAGATATGGCATTGCCGGTGCTTCTTTGAGTTCAAACGATGCCAGTCGGAGGGTGGGCGGAGGCGTGCGATCGAGAATATGATCGTTGTCAATATCGCCGTAGACAGCAGTCTGATCGGGCAATCCATCCGGATTGATGCCCCATTGGTTAAGTTGAAGTTGTCCGGGCCACTCAGAGATGAGATCATATTTCCACCACCCATCTTTGTCCAGACGGAAGGTATTGAGGATACCAGAATCAGCGCCAAAGCCATTGAACGAACCGAGGGCGAACAAGTTCGGGATCCTCCGAGGCGGCGAGTCGAGATCTCCATGTTGAACATAATCGGAGCTGCCAGAATCCTTGTTAAAATACTCAACAATTACGTGCTCGCCCTTCCACTTTTGCTTCGCTGTTCCTGTCCAGTTTTTGCCCGGAATGTTCACTTCTCCACCCTCGTACTTGTACCACTCGCTATAATTCGTCCAGTCCAAGGTGTACCTCCACCTATCGGCACCAGCCGCCTTGTGACTGATGAAAAGGGCGCCATTGTCACGGCGCTGTAGCAGGGTGGAGCTGTAGTTTGCCGTACGCGGGAATGCAATTGGGTTGTCCTGTGCGCCAGTACGGAAAATGAACTTATCAGTTGTCCCAGTCGATTTAGTCCCAGTTTCCATTGCAACGTTTTTGACGGTAATAGTGTGTACGCCATGACCGACACCAGTGAGTATAGCGCTAAACTTCCAGATGCTCGGGATATTTCCTGGGACATCAAGTTCAACCTGACGAGGCACATTGGCGCATGAGACAGACCCTTCGAGTATAGAAGCGGTCGTAGCATCTTCTGTTGTGGATGTGATTGTAATTCCTTCGGTTACACTGGTGCAGTTCATTTCGTTGGAGAAATACAGCCCAATTGCGATATCTTCTTGCTGGCCAAGCGGAACAGTCGCATTCAGTCGTGCATCGTGCCCTGGAACAAACCTTGTTATCATAGGGTTGGGTGCAACCCATTTGGCCTTTGGCACATAAGCCCTAAACTCGTAAGGCTTTAGGGCGACTGTCTTCAAGCACCCGCTAGTGAACTTGGGAGGCGGTGCAGTAGTTGTGGCTTTAGGCTTTGCCGTCGTCTTGGTGCTTGAAAGCTTGGCTTTCCCAGTTGTAGAAGCTTTCTTAGCAGTGCCAGTTCCAGTGGAAGATTCGTCTACAGCAGTACTAGCTTTTGTGGCAGTTGGCACATCGGTGTCCACAGGCTCGGCCGCGGTTTCTGCCACGGTTTCTGCTGCAGTTTCGGCCACAGTCTTTGCCACAGTTTCGGCGGCGGTTTGAACCTGTCGATAATCGAGGGGCTCAGCTCTAGCTTTCAATTCTCCGGAATAATCCAAAGAACCGAATTCGGGAACCACTACTCCACTCAGAAGGGTAACCTCGTCATAGGGGTAGAATAGATTCCGAAGCTCAGTTCCTGGCGGGAAAGGGGCAACCAATGCAAGTTCGTCGACGAGGCAGTTGAAATTGTATTGGACAGTCACATTGTCATTGTGGTACAAAAGCCAAACCTCCTGATCGCCCTGGCCGCCAGCGGTACTAAGGTTCTGGAGGTTTGGAAGTTCGCTTCGGAGGGCGCTCCAAATACCAACCTCTCTTGTTTCCTCGCCAATTGGAATTTGTTCGGTCTGGTTTGAAAGAGCCTGGAGGAATAGGCCATCGTTAAGAACCGGGTAATTAACTCGCATTTGGTGCATGGCTTTGATGATGTTGCGGATCGGATGTGAGGGGTCTCGGTGGTCCAATGAAACCGAATTGTCTTTGCAACCTTTCTGGGCATTGAGATCCCCAAAATGAGAATATTGCGAGGAGCTCAAGTTGTAGCATCCATGAGCCTGCCACGCCAAAGAAGCAGACATAGCTTGCCTACCAAAGAGGTAATTGTCGGCTGTATTGTCAAGCAGGTATAGTCCCTGCTCTTCTCCATAGTACATTAAGGGGATACCTGGCATGTGGATAGTGGTGATAAAGCTCCCCAAGAGCTGCTTCTCGACACCATCTTGGATTGAAGGCCAGCGGAAAACATCTAGAGAGGTTAGTTGGTTACGGTGTCTCAATAATCATTGTGATTGCTTACCTTGGTTTGATGTTCCGTACATGTGCCGGGGGTCCAGTTTGTTGGTATTTGGGTTCACCAAGTCGTTACTGCGCAACAACACGTTCCACGTCTGCACCCAGTCTGCTGGGACATCATAGAAACTGGCATCAAAGCCTTGCATTCCAAGAAACCTCGTCAGGGATCGATAAACCGAGTAATGAAACGCCGCAGCATCATAAGCCCCATGGTCTTCGTCGCGCATGAAATGAGTCGCGTTTGAGGCATTGTTGAGCTTTACGGCCTGGTCCAAAGTGATATTCCCGTATTGCTCTGGAGTACGTCCACGGCCAAGATAAAGACTCCCGAATGTGTTACCTCCAGAAATTTCTCCAGCAATGAAAAAATTGTCTTTGCCCACCTCGCGGGCGCATTCTCGGATGCTCAAATTGATCTCTGCTAGTGCCTCGAGCGTGATTTGTGTTCCCTTATCGAAGCGATAACCATCAATATCCAGCT
Organism: Pseudogymnoascus sp. BL308; assembly: GCA_001630595.1. Classification (NCBI taxonomy): domain Eukaryota; kingdom Fungi; phylum Ascomycota; class Leotiomycetes; order Thelebolales; family Thelebolaceae; genus Pseudogymnoascus; species Pseudogymnoascus sp. BL308. The sequence continues at coordinate 6,330 of LMYD01000295.1, read as the reverse complement.
TTTGGATCGTCAGGCAAGCGAAGTTCTCCAGTTTTTCGCGGACTGAAGGCATCCATTCTCTGAGACGATCCTGCACCGATTGGTATTTTCCCAGCTATAATTCCAAATTAGCTTCATCCTTCCTGCTGTGGACCACATAGTGTTTGCTAACCTGGTTTTGCCAGTCCGGGAACAAACCGACACCTGGGATATCCCCCGCCTGGTCAAATTCTGAGTCGTAGCATCCGCCCAATTGGCTCAGGACATCTTCGCCCACCTCATGGCCAGTGTCGTCCCAAAACGTTGGGTATGCGCATGTCGCATTGTATTTGTCTTCAGTTTGTGGGTGGAAATCGTGGTATTGTCTGGTCTTGTCGCGGAGTACAACTTTGTATTCAGTTGGCTTGAATGGCGCCGTGTCGTTCAAATGGCCCTCGAATCCGTGCAAGTCGCCCATTGTCGACATTGTCGTATCAACAATTATGTACACTATTAAATCACCACAAATTAGCCACCACAACACGCAAGGGATGCTAACATGGAATGCTTACTGCCTCGTCTGTGGATTTCGTCCACCATCTCTCGATATTTTGCAATGTCGCCATAATGCTGGTCCAAAAGTGTGAAGTCCAACGGTGAGTAGGAATCTGCGCCCCATGGGAAATTTAACCAAGGCGTGCCAGCAATATACAGCCCTTTCACGCCCATTCCTGCGATATAGTCCAAGCTGTCAATCAGGCCTTGGATGTCTCCGCCGTGTCGCAGCATCGTCTGCATCGTGTCGTGCTCGAAGAGCGTGCCATTGATATTATCGTTTGACGGGTCGCCATTGACGAATTTGTCCAGGAACAAGGTGTAAAATGGGAACCGCCAGTTCGTCGGCGATGGGTGGTATGTGTGTCCAGCCCATTTGTTGTTGACGACACCCAGCGTGGGGTCGTCTTCGTTCAGATTGTATCCAACATACGCCTGCTCATACCTGAGCGCATTGATCCCCAAAGCATACAACCCCCACAACGCAACTCGCAAGAGCGAAGCCATGGCTGGCAACGCCTAACCCGCCTCTGCAAGCAGAACTGGAAAATTGAGGAAGAGGATGGTCTATAGTACAAAGCAACCGGAGCTCGCTCGCGAAAGTGGTGAGCGAGTTGGAGCTGCAGATATTCTCGACCAGAGGGAAGACCTAAAGGCAGTGGTTTTGAGGATTAAGAAATCTGCAAGACAAGAAATAAAAGTTAAATCGGGGGCGGAAGGAAGCACATATTTTTGGATGTCGCCAAAATATTACCCAAGTGGGCTGGCGCACGGTGTGCACATCACTTTTATAGGATCTAACATAACCGCCTGGGATGCGGCTTATCTCATCCTTGGCCAGCTGCCTGGCGACAAGCTACTCTAACTATAGGACGGCAGAGTACGTAGTATGGAGGCAGTGAGATTCCGGAAAGGGCCTCAATATCAGTTAGAGCCGTTGGAGTCACGGCAAGGCGTTCAATCGGAGCATTCGCCGGTATCTTTCGCCATATCACCCATCCCGCGGCTACGTGAGTATATGCTTGGCACTCGCAAGTCTATGCGCCACACATACTATTTTCAGTGCGACTCTGAACGGATGTTGCCAGGCCGGCGTCTCTTCTAGACAACGCCACATCTCGCCCCAGGCCGGCAGTAACGAAGGGTGTCAGGAAGTTCCCATCCTTACGTATGTGAAGCTGAATCTCTTTGAAATCGACACACGGCGCCACAGTTCACACACCATTATGCAACCCCTCCCCTCCCACCGGAAATTTTGATGGCCAAACCGAGATAAAGGGTCAAACAGGGCTGAGAGCACCCTGCTCATTGACGCCGCTTATTGGCCGGGATATTGGAAGGATGCACCCACACGTCAAGCTATCTTCAGCCGTACGCACTGTTGCGCTGTCCCCACCACTATTGAGTACCAAGCAAATGTGACGGATCTGGGGAATTCCACTCGCCAACTCTCTACTTGCATAGGCAGTACAGCCCGTTAGTATGAGTTCGACCTCTGGTGGCAATATCTCACACCGCATCGACGCCAAAGCCGCAAGGATTCCATTCACATGGAGCTGGAGATACTCTTCCGCTGCCACTGATGGTGCTCTCCTGCCGCGTCGGCCGGAAAGACCGCAAATGGTTCAGTCAATCTGCAGGATCACACTAATATTGGAGTTGCTAGGATGACAATCCAATCTAAAACTGGTCTCACCCATTGCTTATGCCAATAGCGACATCTCATTCGCTAAGCGGGGTAGCTCCAGTTAAGCACAAGCCAGACCCGCCATTTAGGGTCTACTGCTCACCCATCAGCCACACTCCGAGTCTAGCGTGGCGCGAGTCAAGACTTAACAACGCCAGAATTGCCGTAGCGCAAATTACGCGCTCCTTAGGCTGGAATCCTGTGCTGGAGATGTCGCCTATCAACCCCCTTGAGAAATTTGCCGATGTGACCGCCGAATTTCCTTTTCCCTTCGAAGGATTGGATCCCTGTACGCGCCTGGGTCCTTCAGAAAACACCAGCCATCCACAAAAAAAATGAGGATTCATCGTATGGTCAGTCATTGCGGTCTCAGTCTCCTCGGCCAAGCCACCAGTGCCACAGAGGACAAGAATAGAAATACACACAGGACTAAAGAATCCGCGACAGTTAAAAATCCGCGGAGGAGGCTCTGGAGATATTATTACTTTCCATCACCATGGCACAGCTCCACATCACGCCTTTGATCGCCCCTCACCGGTTGGTGCATTATTGGTGTGGCATAGTGTGTAAGCTGATGCGATAACCTCATCATTTGTCAGGAGTATGTTGGCCGTGCCGTTGATGTTCTCGCCAACCAACCCAGGCGGGCCAATGCGGAGGTGCCCAACCCCACGCTTCCAGCCGCGCAACCAACCCCAGACAGACAGCTCAAAGCAATCACGTGGAAACGCGTGAAGTGACATAGGGATCATAGTGTTCTTGGCGGTCAGATACTTTATCCATCCAGGTAAACCCTGGTGGGTAAGCCTGGATAGAATCCAAATATTCTCAGGTCGTCAGATTCCTTTCTTGGCACTGAAGGCGAAGTATATGAGGCGTGCTGACGCCCCGCTGGTTTGACCTTGGTTGTTGGTTTCTCCCAACGAAAATATATTGCAGTCCACTCTCGTCAGAGTAATACTCCAGAAGTTCACATAATCAAAACTCTCGGGGTGTCGCGTAATTCTTCCAGTTGACAAAGGCTTCGAGGATCTCCCACCGTACCACTTGACGTACATATCGCGCCCTCGAGCACGGTCCCTGAAGATGGCCAACTCCCCGGTCACAATATCTTCTGGCTGCCCTGAGATATGCAGTGCCAAGTGCCTTTCATCAGTCAAAATCTGAAGCACCGCTAGCAAGGAATACATGCATGCAGCTGGGCAGTTGCTCTTCTCTCCGGTCCTCGCTCAACAGAGGCTCATCTTTCGATCTTTGCTATATATATATCAAGATTTATGGAGATCCAGGATGTAACAGCCAGTTGTAAGTCAGCGCATGCTTGAGAGTATTATCTTTGACATAATATCGATGAAAGAACGTTGTCTGTATAGTAATAGCGCGAGAGCGGCGGTCTTGGCACGTTGTAAGGTTAAGGGGCTCTGACTGCTTAGTATAGATGACATGCATAATCTCACGTTGTGGAAGGAAATATGGTATCTTACCCCTAGCGGTTTAGTATGGAAAGCAAGCATAAGCCCCAGTTGTGGCAAGAGCTATGGTATCTTACTTCTGACTGCTTATTATGGAAGGCACGTATAATCTTCCATTGTGGAAAGAACGATGGTGCTCGAGACCGCTTAGTCACCTTCTCGTATATTATGAGAACGGCTGTGTTTAATGTCGACGGCGTTTGATGGGAGATAAGCGGCATCTTATTAAGATCTGAGTTTTTTTTTTTTTTATAGTGCTATTTGTAAAGTAGCATTTTTTAACTGAGGGGTGTTGTGACATTTGTTTTGATATTCCTAAGAATATTAATTATATCCGCCAAATTAATATCTGCATTTTTCGGCACTTTACTATCACTGACCAACAGCTATCATCTACTTCCATTAAAATAATATTAAAATACTTACCAAAGTAATTCGCTTCTCTATAGAAGCACTTCTTTTTAGTGAGATGATAACTTGCACGGGATCAGTATAATTTACACTGCCAAGATAAATCACGTGATGCGACAGATTGTCTTCCGCATTTGGCAACCATCACGATCCACTTGCAACGTCTCCAACTACACACATGCTCTGTCAACAACATAACCTACAACTGCGAATTGCCTATGCCTCGCATTTGTATGCTCTGCCGATGGCCATCTAAACTGCGTAGACGAGCACGGCGCTCGCGGATGTTGACAATGATCATCCTGCTCTCGGTCATGTGCATCCTGGTCACCCCCTTATACATCATATATAAGCCGCCCAACGTCTTGATACGGTATTTCCAGTACCGCTGGCCAGATGTCCTTTGGCGTGTTCCGACATCGTCCAAAATGATCGCGCTTACGATCGATGATGCCCCTTCAAAGCACACGGCGGAAATTATGGAGATCCTGAAGGAAAACGACGCGAGGGCAACGTTCTTCGTCATAGGCTCGCAGGTAGAGGGGCGCGAAGAGAGGCTGAGAGATTTGGTGCTTAATGGGAACGAGCTGGCGAACCACGCTATGCACGATGAGCCTTCACGCGCCTTGAGCGATACAACGCTAGTCGCCGAGATCAAGGCTGTGGAGGAGATGGTTCTCGAGGCATATACTGCTGCCAGCGTTGAACCCCCTCCAAAGTATTTCCGGCCTGGCTCTGGATTTTTCAGTGAGCGGATGCGAGATACCCTGGGAGGGTTGGGTTACAGGCTGGTCCTGGGCAGCATTTATCCCCACGATCCTCAGATTTCGTTCTGGCGCGTTAATGCGAGGCATATCTTGAGCATGATACGACCGGGTGGGATTATTATTTGTCATGATAGGCGAAGCTGGACTGCGCCTATGCTCCGAAAGGTACTTCCTGAAATGCGGCGGAGAGGCTATCAAATTGTCACCGTCACGGAGCTGCTGAAAGCGAGGACTTGACGTCGTTGCAAGTCTTATGTCCATGGGCTTAGCAGCCTTTCATATTTCCGCATATGTTCGCAAACATCCGCTGATCCTTCCGATATATGGCGCAAATCTATGCCATTGTCGTGCTTGCGTCTATTGGCCCTAAAATTTGGCGATATGTACCAAAACTTAACGGAGCCATTATTGCTGATGGAAGCTCGTCGTTCCACCATTGCCTGGACGTCATTATCATATATAATTGGTCATTACGAGATAAAAGAAGGCTATCAATGTAATAGCGCCACCGATATGTTTTATGGCAGGATGAATGCAACTAGGGCGACATTGTATAGTACAATAGTTATGTATTATGATAATTCAACTTCATCCTTGAAACTATAGCCGTGCCCAGCATCGTTCCAAAGCTAGAATGCCTTCCACTTTTGTAATATACGTGACATATAACTTGACTACTGCATTGACGTAAGCAATAATCCAAAGGAAAATCTATGGAAAGGCGCATTCAAGGTGGAAAATTGGAAGAACCATTGGATAGTCATTGATATTGACAATCTGGCTAAGGCATACCTCTCTTTGTCGAGAAAGCACTTCACCCAGGAGCTGCGGACGACGTACACTGGGATACTGAAGGGTACTATATTGCTGAAACAGAAGAAGTTGTATGCATCCTGCCCAAGCTATGTTTATGGCCTGCTGATGATCAAGCGTTGGGGCGAATTTGCAAAAGACGTAGGAAAAACGATGCAGAAGTTATTTTTTGACGATGAACCACTCCTTGTCAAGAAAGTTGTTAGCCGCCGAGATCGATGAAAAAGACACCGAAGAGACTCTATGATGGGGGACAAACTCTAGGTGGCTAGGAAGCCGTCTGCGCCAGGTTGTTGGCTGGAACCCCGAGCCAGCCGATCTGACAAGATACGCCGATCAAAGATTGGGGTATGCGATTGAGGAGCTTTACGGAATCTCTCCCGAGGAACAAGAGCTCGAAGCAGAAGGAAGACGCCCTTGGGATTCGCCAGATAACTCCTCCAGTTTACCGGCCAATGCTGGGAACATATCGAATGGGGATAGTCTGTCTGTTGGACCCTCGATTGAGATAGATGACCGGACCATACAATATGAGACTCCGGAGGCTGTTAGAACTGACGAAGAGACAGAAGAGACAGAAGAGTTAGAAGAGACAGAACAAGGACGTGGGGAAAGGGAGAAAACGAGGATCAAGGGGGAAGAGGGGGCACAAGGGGTACAAGGGGCA
>LMYD01000294.1:0-27206 GCA_001630595.1 Pseudogymnoascus sp. BL308 | reverse complement strand
GCACCACCCCATTATGCACCACCATCCACAGAGCACAGTGCACAAACGCCGTTCGCGGAACACTCCTCCACCAATCCATCCATCCCTCTCACCATCCCCCTCTCCGTCCCAAGCTGGCCTCAGACAATCTCACTCACTCCCCATAGGGTCCTCAGCGTACTCCTCATCCCATTCAGGGCACTCGTCGTCCCTCGCAGGGCCCCTTTAGGCCATGTCTCGCCCCGTACAGCGATGGCTGCGATGGGGCTGGTCCACTGGTCTGGCGCGCGGGGTTCCGATTGGGTGCTCGTGGGGGGATGTGCTGATTGATGTGCGCGGTGGGAAGCTGTGGGTGGAGACAGGTACAACAGGGACCGTGCGTGCGTAGGGGACAGAGATTAGATCGCGGTCACGGGATTTGAGATGGGGAAGGGGCCTAACATAACTTACTGAATGGAAGGGGAGATGAAGTTGTGGAGGAGAGACGAAGTTCAAGAGGATATAGGTACAGGGGCGGCAGGATACTGCGTGCAGTGTTGTTCTGTACTGCTGCATGGCATGAGCAAGGCGGCGTGACAGAGAGGCATGAGGCACAAAGTAATGAAATGGCTGCCATGATGACTCTGATGTTATACCGCGTTATACCGGATATATACCCACTTAATATGGTCCTGTACAGGTGGTCAAGCAATCTTCTATGTCGTGACAAACGCAAATCCTGTTACACCATAGTAAGTAAAAAATCACATGATAAAACCCAGGGAGCCAAGGGTCAGATCACGGGTATTTCAACAGACGACCAATGCCAAGCATCTCCGCCCCTTTGAGACAACACCAACGGAGGAGCGAAGACAACAGTGATACTCTCCCATCGCCATTGGCATACTCACCCAGACGAAAGGGGTACGGTACGCTGCAGCATTTGCACCACGTGGTGCCGTCTGGACGGGTGCGTTATCGATATCGCACACTTAATTGCCAGGGGTTGTGGGAATATGCTGTGGGTGTTTGCGACGCTATGGACTCCACGGGAAGGGGGTTTATTGGAGGGTATTTTGGGCGTCTGCTGGGGAGATGAGGTGGAGCGCGGGAGGCTTGGATAAGGCGGGGAGTAGTTGCAAATGATGAGGGGTCATAGACGAGGTTAATTATGTGAGCCAGAAGGTAGGTATTCACTGAAGTAATTCATTTTGTTTCAACTGTAAAGAATGACAATAGGCGGATCTGGTATTGTTGCGTTTCTAAACCCATTAAAAGAGACCTCGCCCCTCTGCAGCAATACCCCCAACTACTAAGCCCACGACCTGCAGATAATCCTCCGGGCGAGTATTTTGAATGACCAAGTGGAAGGCCTTGTGCATTTCGTTCTCTTTTCGGGTCCCAATACGTAGATGGGCTGGATTGCAGCAGCCCCCACGGGAATTTGGCTTGCATACCCCACACCCACAAAGATGCAAGATATGTTGTGTCGAGTCATCTCTGAGAAGTACCCAAAGGCGAGACCACTCTTGGATACTGCCACGACCATGGTGGTCAATGTATGTGAGGACATAAGCTCGGATTCCAGTGCGCCTCGTAGTGCCTTCTACCGTAGATACTGAGGCAGGGATATCCTCGGTAGTGTACCCCAGGGACGCTGCGTTCGCATTGTCTGCGGTCTGAATCTCATCCCCCTCGACTTCCGCTGAAGCAAACCCATCATAATTCTCTTGTTGTTGGTAGCCCGCTGGCAATTGATAACCCTTTGCGCGCAACCACTGACGGGCATCCTCACGACGAGAGCGGGCAACGAGCTTGCATCCTTTGCTCTCGTCCATAGTGCCGAGGTGAGTGCATGGCGATGCTGAATGGGGTGGAAGTTGCTGAAGTCTGGAGTGGAAGCATACACAGTTTGCCGTGCCATGGCCTCGAAGAAATGCTTCTAGCCAAAGTTTCATTTCCAGAACCGGTGCTCCTCTCCTGAAAAAAATCTTTTCGATTGAACGGAGATGTAGCCCTCGGCCTTTTGCCTCGTCCGACATTGATAAAGCCGCGTGCGTAAGTAATATCGGTATGTTGATTTTAGGTTAGGAATAACATGATAATATGAAGGTTAATTATATGAAGCACAACGAGAGGATATGAGGGCGATACATATATGAAAGACTTTCGATTTGTAGACTTTGTTCAATTAAGAGCGGTGCCAAACGCTCTGTGGCGTTTGTTGCACAAACGTGCAGAAGTTTCACAGCGTCTCGGGATTATTAGTTGTTCAAGGTTAGAGAATGGGCGGTGAGCATTGTGAGGGCGAAAGGGCATACGTTGATATTTACCTTGCGGAACTGAGTTTGATCATAGAACGGGTGATTACAGAATCATTGACGAGGGAGTCTACCATGAAGATCGCCATCTGGTGCATATACTTGCTCTACGTATATAATTATAGCTAGCCAAACCCTACGCATCCCCTTTAATGGACCGAAGACTATATATGACAGGGTCGTTGCATGAGGCGGTAATTAACCAACGGGAACCAGCACCGACTGCGGCAGGATGGCAGCCGCGGCCCTTAAGACGGGATGCTGCATCCCTAATGATTGATATGGAAGTAGACCGAAGCGTCTGGTATGTGTCACGGATCATTGCCGTAAGATGGTCTTTGCGTCTGGGAAACAGTGGTATGGCATTAGTGACTAATACTTGCTGCTACGAATAGGACCACAAGCTTCACAAAAGAGCACTATAAAGAAATAAAACGACTGAAATTTCAAGAGCTGCAGGAAAGCTCGCCCCTGCCTCTATACCTCCCAAGAAACCCTTTGTGATACCTCAAGGTACTACGTTTAAATAGTCCATTATGCGATCTCCGAGTTCTTCTGGATCCAGTCAATTTCAATATGACGTTTCAAAAGACAGAGACTGGCCCTATGGACGACTATTTTAAGCCGGCGTCGGAAGACGCAAATACGATTCATGAAGCGAAACCTCAAGGGATGAAGCAAACCGACGCATGTGTCCAGGATACAACAGGGGTCACTGGAGAAAACCCCCCTCTGGGAGGGACAGGCACAGGGATCAATACAAATGCGAAATGGTTGGCATCTCTGGAATTATCAGATGCAATTGCACTCTGGGAACTATTTAAATCTCGCGTTAAATTGCATCCAAAGCATCGCTTGTCGCCCGCACAGGTGCTCACATTGACCTCCCTACGGGCCGCCGATGGGGAGGGGGCGAGGAGTGGACAGTGGTACTTCAATCTAGTTACATGTGAGGTCGCAGGGATCGGTTCAAAACTCCAGCACCCTCGATGGCAGGTTCGATTAGACCAGGGCGTTCTTTCGGTGGGCTATCAACTCAAGTTGGACATATCGCAGGGAGCTTGGCAAAATTTGTGCAGCTATACATCGTACCTGAAGGTAGAGGCACACCATGTGGCTTATAATGCATCTCCTATCAGGGAGTCTGCGCCGATCCCGCCTAATATAGGCGCAGGCGGGAGTATTTCTCACTTCTGTGATGAGATTGGCTGCTGTAAAGCGTCTCATCTCGAGGCTACCTATGCTCACAGGGATAACATGGTCCGGCAGCGCTGCAGCGGTATCGTTCTTCTGCATTTCCAGGGAGTTATTGTCCAGGAGGTGCCATGTTCGCATGGCCAGAGGTCAGGTCTAGATCTGGAATCTCAGCTGCTTAGTTCCTGTGTCAATAAACTGAACATGATTGAGCTCAGTGGCGACACGCACAGGATCATGAGCATCATACAATCTGGATAATCTATCTGGCTTCATTTTGCCGCGTTTATTGTCGGCGATGATCTATTACCGGCATGTTTTCTGGCAAGGGGCTACGGGTATCGCAGAGAGATTTCGGAATGCGTCGTCCTTGGGATTCGAAGCACGGCACATCGATGGGAGAACACGGAGACGGGTCCGTCAAGTAGCCAACTAGTAACGCACTTCGTTACAACACTCAATTCTTACGCCCCATTTGATGCCCCGTGAATGTCTTGTTTATAATGCATGATTACTGTCCGTGTTTACGCATCGACTATGTGACAAATTGGTAGATAATGAAGACAGATGAGGCGCTAAATCTACCACTATTGGTGTTACAATCCATAATTCAATTGGCGACAGCGGACTATCGGTTGATGTGGCGAGGGGTAGCTGAGATACTAGTAGTAAGACTTGAATTCCCTTATTCGCATTAATTTATGCGGTGATTGGGCGGTGATTCGCGATAGTTGAGAGTTTTGTTGGCAATTGTTTCGGGGTAGAGCGCTGTCAAGCTGATATCAAGCACATCTCACAAACGAGCGCTATGAGTCGCTTCTGATTGGCTGCGGGGAACAGCTTCACAGGTTCCAGCTTGAGCCGGCATGAAGCGGCCGCATATTCCGATGCTCCCGTCCGCGTATTGTATTGATAGCCTGTGAGCCTGTGAGACGGGAGATACAGCCCGCCGTAGTAAAGCACTATGGAACCGCGTTCAACCATCATCCGCGATCATCCACAGCAAGAGCACTCTCGCATATAGCACCTGCTTCCTCCAATCCCAACACATTCTGACGACGGCCCCCCTTTTCCCCGTCGACAACCATACCGCGTACCAGCTGTCGATTCTCACGAAAGGCATCCAGAATCTCGGATTCGTTACAGAAGACGAGCCAGCCATAGACACGACGTCAGCCTCGCCGACCAGATTTCTTCACCACCTCACGCTCCAGCCAGGGACATACCGATTCCAAGAGCAGGAGAGCAGCACTGCACACCATCGCTGCAGCTGGTCCGCTCGGGATACCCCAATGCACCGCCGCTGAGGCCCTGCCCACACCATGAAGAGCGCACCTCTCATCGTCAACTGGCACGACTCCAGCGCCCCGATATACTCTGCCCACTTCGAGCCCAATGGTAAGAGGCTCGCGACGGCCGGTGGAGATAATAATGTGAGGGTATGTAGACTCTTTCACCCGTGGGGACATGCCGTGCTGACTGTTCACTAGCTCTGGAGGGTTGATTCGGATGGAGAGGAGCGAAGCGTGGAGTACCTGTCGACGCTTAGCAAGCACTCCCAAGCAGTCAATGTCGTCCGTTTTGCCCCCAAAGGTACGAATACGAGCCCGATACCATACCCCGCCGACACGATTCTAACAAGATATAGGGGACCTTCTAGCATCTGCTGGCGACGATGGAAATGTCCTGCTCTGGATCCCCGCCGAATCACATCACCCCCAAGCCGCGTTTGGCGACGACGCGTTGGAGGACAAGGAGACATGGCGCGTGAAGCATATGTGTCGGTCGTCTGGCTCGGAAATCTACGATCTCGCATGGTCGCCAGACGGCGTCTACTTCATCATCGGGAGCATGGACAATATCGCGAGAATATACAATGCCCAAACAGGTAGGTAGCCCAGTGACCTCATCCACCGTGCACAGCTGACAAGTACCAGGCCAATTAGTTCGACAAATTGCTGAGCATAGCCACTACGTCCAAGGCGTTGCGTGGGATCCTCTGAACGAATACGTTGCGACACAGTCCTCGGACAGATCTGTGCACATATACAGTTTGCGAACGAAGGATGGACATTTCACCCTAGAACAGCAACCCCACCGGATTGCTAGCCATGCAAAGATCGACCTCCCTGGGCGAAGAGGAGGCTCGCCTGCTCCGCCAGATATTGGCATACGCTCCCAACTCTCCAACGAGTCGTCATATCTCGGTGCCGAATCGCCAAAGCCATCAGAGCCGAGCACGCCAACTGCCCACGGACTACCAATGAACCCGCCGAGCACTATCAGCCATAGCAGGAGGTCGTCATTTGGCTCGTCGACCTCGATGCGGAGATCTGCGTCGCCGGCTCCGTCAATGCCTCTCCCAGCTGTTATGCCCATGGAAGCGTCCCCGAAGCCAGGACATGGATTGGGAGTCAAGAACGCGAATATATACGCCAATGAGACCCTTACCTCATTCTTCCGGCGGCTGACGTTCACTCAAGACGGAAGCCTCTTACTTACTCCAGCTGGGCAATACTCCATCCCTCATCCTGGAGAGAACGAAGGACATAGGGCGGCGTATGAGATAATCAACACCGTCTATATCTACACGAGAGGCGGGATCAACAAGCCCCCGATTGCACATCTCCCAGGGCACAAGAAGCCTTCTGTAGCTGTTAAGTGTTCGCCGATATTTTACACTATAAGAGAGGGACCTGTCACGACCAAAAACATCACAATCGATACATCCTCATCCGAAGAATCCATACCCGCCTTACCGGAGCCTGTAATCTCTTCTCCTGAGGTTGATGTGCCGCCTAAGGTTCAAAAGTCGCCGTTCCTGCACCCAAGCGATTCCGGCCCGACATCGACACCGAAGAAGCTGGAGGTGACAACTGGTGCAGTTTCACCTGGCCCGCCGATGGCGTTTTCGCTGCCTTATCGCATGGTTTATGCTGTTGCTACGCAAGATTCAGTGCTATTGTATGATACGCAGCAGCAGACGCCCCTGTGTATCGTGAGCAACCTGCACTGTGCAACCTTTACTGATTTAACCTGGTACGTGCCTTCCAACCCTGGACGTTCTACCCCGTGACCTAACCGTGATTACAGGTCCAACGACGGCCTAACCCTACTCATGACCTCCTCAGACGGCTTCTGCTCCACCCTCACCTTCTCCCCATCTGAGCTCGGCGAGACATATATCCCCGACTCATCCGCCACAAAGCTTGGTGCCGCAACCCAACAGTCCACCACCCTCTCCTCCCAAAACACGCCCATCCCAACACCTACCTCCGCCGTCTGCCCACCGTCCCCATTCCCAGGCATATCTCGCCACCGCACTCCTTCCAACCCTCCTCCATCCGAAGCCGCCGCGCAACCTGCCTCTGCCGCCGTCTCAGGTCGTCCCGCGTCGCCCACACGCACCAACTCAACAAGCTCAGTCATCTCCACGCAGTCACCATTTGTGCCGTCCGCCTTCGGGGCATCGCACGCAAGCTACAGCACGGGAACGGTGGTGAGCAATCCCCCGCTCGTGTCGGGGAGCGTGCCGGGCATTACTGCGGGCTCCTTTGCCGTGCCGGCGGTGAATATGACGACGCCGCCACAGACGCCGAGGAGTGCTGCTAGTAGTGTTAGCGGTGCAGTGGCGGGGGGTGTGAAGCGGGATGCCGGGGGAGTCAGCGAGGATGAGAGCGCCAAGGAAGCTGCTGGAGCAAAGGATGGGGAGGGTAAGAAGGAAGCAGCGACGGATGGTGGACCTGCGCCGAAGAAGAGGAAGATCGCGCCGACGCTGATTGGGGAGTTGAAGAGGTGATTGGCGGTTATTCGTTCTTCTCTATGAGAAGGGTTTTTTATACTCTACTCTACCGGAAGGCTGGGAGAGGAGATTACTACTGTCTGCGAAAATGAAAGCTCTGGGAAGGAAAGGGGGAAAGGTATTTCTGTTCTTGTGGGTATTTTTTCTTGCATCTGTCTGTAGCGGTAAGCGGGAGTTGTTTTTTTGTGGCTGGCAGCAGAGTGTGTTTTGGGCTGGGCCTGGCTGGGTGGTATGTGGTGTCATGGGATGGTGATTGGGGTTGGGAAATGGGGGGATACGGCATCATTTATGCGTGTATTATTGTCGCTGCTCTTTGTGGCGACAGGTGGGTGGTATGGTTTGCAAGAATGCGATCAAGCAATGGGGTTAAGATATTTTAGGCAATAGAGTACTCATAAACTGAAGTTCAAAGTTGAAGTTGAAGTTTTACCTTCCAATATCAGTGACATGGGTTTCGTACGGGGTTCGTTTTCGGTACTTTGGTACTTTGATACTTTACAGTACCTCACCATTCCACGCCCGCGGAACCGGCACTTCGTGGCCCGGACTCAGCGTTTAATTGAAAAAGCGCCTGTGCACAGACCACAACGCGCATTTCATCCCCTGCTGGCGCGTCCAGTGCGCGTTCGTCCAATCGTCCACGGACCACCCTGATATATCAACTTCCAACTTCAACCCTCCAACCCCTTGGACCCCTTTGTATACCCTCACCTCACTCTCTTTTCGCTACCAATTACAAATCGTGAGGTTGATGGGATTCTTATTTCATTGTTTAATCTAGCCAAAACAGAATATCACCATGGCGAAATCCGAGAAATCAACCACCACCCCTTCGCGCCCCGCCCCGGCCAGGAAACAGGGCAGTTCCGCCGCGCCCTCGACAAGCAAGAACCAGAGATCGATCCTGGGATTCTTTTCCAAAACCCCAACGGCGGGACTACCGCTGCTGAAGAAACAGGATAGTCCTCCCCCAGCGCTGGAAGATGCACAGGCCGATGGCGCTGCGGCGAGGACGCCAGCTGGGAAGGCGGTGGGGAAGGTGGGAAAGGGAGTGAAGAAGATGGATAGGACGCCGGTGGCTAGTAGTGATGTTATTGAGCCGCCGAGTTTGCAGGGAGGGGGAGATAAGAATGAGGTTCTGCAGAGTAGTCCGTCCAGACGGGCGAAGAAGCCGCTGAGCTATGCGGAGCCGGATGAGGATGACGAGGATGATGAGGTGCCTACGACGGGGAGGAGGAGTAAGCCGAGGAAGAAGGTTATTGAGAGTGATGATGATGATGAGGATGTGTTTGTTGGTGGGGGTGATGACGCGAGCGAGGATGATGATGGTGAGTTCTCACGGCAGGCCTTTAGCCTAGAGTCAGATGCTGACGTTGATCAATAGACATGGACGACTTCATCGCCTCAGAGGACTCCGATGCTGCACCCTCGAAATCGAAGAAACGGAAGAGGCCATCGCCATCCAAGACACCTTCGAGGAAACGATCGTATGCTCCGTCTCCCCTTCCTCCCGTGGAAGATGATGTGGAGATGGGGGATAGCCAGGGATCGAGCGCGCAGAGATGGAAGTACGACCCCGAAGATACCAAACCGCTGCAGCCTCGCTCATCGAATATTGTTCGCAAGCCAAAACCAACTTCAGGGGAGCCGGCCAAGAAACAAAAGGCTAGCAAATCCGAGCCAGAACACCGCTACACCTGGCTGGCGAACCTCCTCGACATGGACCGCAATCCGCCCGACCACCCCGACTATGACCCGCGCACGGTGTACATCCCACCAATCGCCTGGACGGGCTTCAGTGCCTTCGAGAAGCAGTACTGGCAGATCAAGCAGAAGTTCTGGAACACCATCGTCTTCTTCAAGAAGGGCAAGTTCTACGAGCTCTACGAGAACGACGCTACGATCGGCCACCAGCTGTTCGACCTCAAGCTCACCGACCGCGTTAACATGCGCATGGTCGGCGTGCCCGAGTCGTCGCTCGACCACTGGGCCAACCAGTTCGTTGCGAAGGGATACAAGATTGCCAGAGTCGACCAGATGGAGTCGGCGCTCGGAAAGGAGATGCGCGAGCGTGAGGACAGCGTCGGTGGCGCGAAAGCGAAGAAGATCGATAAGATTATCCATCGTGAACTGGCATGTGTGCTGACCAAGGGGACGCTGGTGGAGGGGAGCATGCTCGAGGACGACATGGCGACGTACTGTGTGGCCATTAAGGAGACTACGTCTACGGCGGATGATCTGCCTACATTTGGCATCGCCTTTGTCGACACAGCGACGGGGCAGTTCTTCCTGTCCGAGTTCGTCGACGATGTCGACCTGACCAAATTCGAGACCTTTGTGGCTCAGACGCGGCCACAGGAGTTGTTGCTGGAGAAGTCGTGTATTTCCGTCAAGGCGCTGCGGATTTTGAAGAACAATACCAGCCCGACCACAATTTGGAACTATCTGAAGACTGGGAAGGAGTTCTGGGGCGCTGATGCCACAAAGAGGGAACTCGACTGCAGCGGATACTTCCTGACCGAGGAGCCGGGCGCAGATGAGGAATGGCCGGTTACGCTCACCGAGGCAAAAGACAAGGAGATTATCATGTCCGCCTTCGGTGCGCTGGTGCAGTACCTCCGGTCCCTGAAACTGGACCGAGACCTCCTCTCCCAGCGCAACTTTGCCTGGTACAACCCGATCCAGAAATCGACCACCCTGGTCCTCGATGGACAGACCCTCATCAACCTCGAGATTTTCGCCAACACCTACGACGGCGGACAGGCGGGGACACTCTTCAAAATGCTCAACCGCTGCATCACGCCGTTCGGGAAGCGCATGTTCCGCCAGTGGGTCTGCCATCCCCTGGCGGACGCAAGGAAGATCAACGAGCGCCTCGATGCGGTGGACATGCTCAATGCGGATAGTACGCTCCGAGAGCAGTTCACAGGGCAGATGACCAGGATGCCTGATCTTGAGCGCTTGATCTCGCGTATCCATGCTGGGGTGTGCAGGCCGGATGATTTCGTCCGTGTCCTTGAGGGCTTTGAGCAGATTGAATATACGATGAGCATGCTCGGTGCCTTTGGCGGGGGTGATGGCATCATAGACCGTCTCATTTCTGGGATGCCTGATCTCGTTGGGCCGCTGGAGTACTGGAAGACTGCGTTTGACCGCACCAAAGCTCGCGATGAGAGGCTGCTGGTCCCTGAACGTGGCATTGAAGAGGACTTCGACGACAGCGAGGACAAGATTCTAGGCATCAAACAAGAGTTATTCGGACTGAGGAAGGAGTGGGCAGCCAAGCTCGGCGCCAAGGGCGTCCAGTTCAAAGACGTTGGCAAGGAAATCTACCAGCTCGAGGTCCCAGTCAAGAACTCCAAGGCGGTTCCAAAGGATTGGACCATGGTTTCCTCCACCAAGTCGGAGAAGCGCTACTACTTCCCCGAACTCAAAACCCTCGTGCGCGCACTCCAAGAGGCACAGGAGACGCATGGCCAGATCGTCAAGGCGACCGCTGGCCGCTTCTTCCAGCGCTTCGACAAGGACTACCCCACCTGGCTGACCGCCGTGAACATCATCGCGCAGCTCGACTGCCTCATTTCCCTCGCGCGTGCCTCCGCTGGCCTTGGCTCTCCCAGCTGCCGTCCCACCTTCGTCGACACCGAACGCACCGTCGTCGACTTCACCGAGCTGCGCCACCCCTGCGTCCTCCCCAACGTGACGGACTTCATCCCCAACTCCATCCGCCTCGGCGGCTCCGAGCCAAACATCAACCTCCTCACCGGCGCCAACGCAGCCGGCAAATCCACAATCCTCCGCATGACATGCATCGCAGCAATCATGGCGCAGATCGGGTGCCACGTCCCCGCTGAATCCGCCACGCTCACCCCGATTGACCGCATCATGTCCAGGCTAGGCGCAAACGACAACATCTTCGCAGCGCAGTCAACCTTCTTCGTCGAGCTCTCAGAAACGAAGAAGATCCTCGCCGAAGCAACCCCGCGCTCCCTCGTCATCCTCGACGAACTAGGCCGCGGCACAAGCTCCTACGACGGTGTTGCCGTTGCGCAGGCAGTGCTCCACCATGTCGCCACACACGTTGGCGCCATCGGCTTCTTCGCCACGCACTACCATTCCCTCGCTGCCGAATTCGCCGGACACCCTGAGATCGCGCCGCGCCGCATGGCCATCGACGTCGATGAGGCGGAGAGGAGAGTCACCTTCCTGTACCGACTCGAGGAGGGTGTGGCCCAGGGCAGTTTCGGGATGCACTGCGCGAGCATGTGTGGGATTCCGCGGAAGGTGGTGGAGCGCGCAGAGGTCGCGGCGAAGGAGTGGGAGCATACGAGTCGGTTGACGGTGGGGTTGGAGGTTGCGAAGAGGGGGACGTATGTCCCGCTCGGCTGGCAGAGTGATATTGCGTGGATGTTGAAGAAGGGGGCGTTGGGAGAGGGAGCGGATAGGGGGGTTGAGGTGCTGATGAAGGCTATTGCGGGACTTTGAGCATGGTGATATAGTGATGTGATGGAGTGTGCGGTGTGCGGTGTGGATTTTGGACGGAGTCGGGTGGACTTAAGGTTGCTATTTTGTTGTCTTGTTTGGGATACTTGGGCTAATCATAGCTATGTGTGCTCGATAGACTCATGGATGGACGGACCTATTTGGATTGGTAGATTCGGATTAGGAGCTAATTCTACATTGTAATACATGGCGCTATCTTTCTATCTATCTTGCCTAATTTGGCATGCTCTACTTCACTCCGGGTATTACAGCTTCTTTTTTGGCCTAACCGCCGTTGCCTGCGCCACCTCGCTCACCCTAGGCGCCGCCGCACCTCCAAACCTCCCCTCCCTAACCCTCTCCACAATCGCATCCCACACCCATGCCATCTTCAACCCCTTTCTGGTCCGCAACTCACTAACTGTAAAATCCCACGCCCCTCTCCCGGCCCAAAACCCCTTGCCCACCCACCACGGCCGCGCCGCCGGCGACCGCACGCGGCAAAAGTTCACAGCGTTGAGCCGGAAGTTGTCCACCGGTGCGAGATCCCCAACCGGGAGTGTTGTGGTCTGTGGTATCCCAGCCGCGTTGATGGTCTTGAAGTCGACCTCGGCGGTCTTGGGGAGGGAGGCGACGTAGCGGTTGAGGAGTTCGGGGGAGTAGCGCGTGTAGGATGGGAGGTGGAGGTAGATGGCGACGACGCGAGGGGCGCATACGTAGGATGAGATCATAAAGGCAGCGACAGCTTTGAAAGGGGTTAGTTTGGACAAGGGTAGAAGGGTTTTAAAGAGGGGGTAGGGGAAGGATGAGCCGCTTGGCGCCGCTACGATCTCAAGGGACATGGCGTGTGATGGGTGGCGAGCTTACCGGTCAGAAATGTCGAGGCTACGTCAATGTGGCCAAAGAGCAGGAAGGGCACGGGTAGGGAAACTGAAATGATGCTGCTGACCCTCATAAAGCCTACAACCACTGTCGGTGCCATGCCGGCGTGGTAAATAGGGAGGCGGACAGGGTAGACTACAGTTAACCGTTAACTCTGGGTGCTTTTGGGGTAGGTGGTGGGGCGAACGGACTCGGCTTGCCAGCGGGTGGCTTGGGGGGGATGGAGGGAGAGTTGGCTTTGGTTGTAGGTTTGGCTGCAGGCTTAGTTATTGGTTTAGTCGTAGGTTTAGTCGTCAGGAGGCGGATTGTTGGGGAGTTGGGTATGCAGGCAAGGGCTTTGAATTGGGCTCGGAGTCGCAGGTGTGAGGGCGCAGTGATTCGCGAGGGCAAGAGGCGGGCATGCTGGGCGCATCGGAGGAGAAGCATGGCGTGGATGTGCTATAGCAGTCTTTGTAGACTGCGGAAGGAGATCGTGTGGGGTGAATTGGGGGGTGTCGTATGGATTGAGGTGTACCCCGCGAAGAATGGACGCGTTGGGCTACCTCATGTGCAAGGACTATATGGAAGAGGAGTCAAATGACTATTCAGTTGTAGATGTGTCGAAGGGCGTAATGGCAATGGCAGTTGTGGGTGGGATCGGGTCCAATTGCGTTGATATAGAGGCTCAAATGAAGGCTGGATGTTGAATGTGTTGAATGTTGAATGTTGAATGTTGAATTATTATTTGCAAGGCTGAAAGTGGAGGAGGTAACTATCTAATTAGAGTACATGGTAAGCGCGACAGACTGGGGTACATAAGGCGCTACTTGCCAGCGCTTAATTGTGGAGCGCCGTTCTGGCGCAGTTGGATAATAAGTGGCTGACCTACGAAGGGGTGATCGGTTCGAACTTTGAGCTGGGGGTTCACTGAGAAATTCTTTCGTAGTATTGAGGGCTCTGCGGTCGTCTAACAAACACCAAAGAGAGCAGGGTTGTCCTGACAAGCGAGTTCTTCGCCTGTTCAGTAATGCTCCTCCCACTTATCGTAGCAAGTAGCCTCGACACTTCCGTCACCGGGGAGAAATCGGCGAAAAATGCGGTGAGTGGGAAGGTTCAAGTCTGCCACCCTTTTCTTTTATACTTTTTTGTTATTATTATTTATTATCCTTACCTTTAAGGGCACTTCTACGCGTTCTTTTGCCCTGGCCCCTGGCCTGGACGATGAGAAATAAGCGCGTTGACCAGTGGGGACGATCAGATCGAGATAAGATAAGATAAGATTCGATCTAGCCTCATCGACAATGTCGTGAACATGAAACTGGCGAACGTGGCTTCAAACGGAACACGTCCGAGCATATTCCACAACCCACCTCACAACTTCATGATCTCGACGGCTGAGCGGTGATGCAGCTTGCAGAGATTACTGAGGCTCGCTGACCACCGCATTTCTGCCACCATGGCACCCCAATTGATGCCACGGTTCTCCACCATCTTGCTCCTCTTCGCGGCCTTCCTCCTCCACCACGTCGCAGCATACACCCCTCTCTCCGATGAGACTCTCAAGAACCTCCCCTCCCCTGGTACCGACTTTGATATTCACACCGGCGCTCTTCTTGCGCCCATCCTGATCCCCCGCGTCCCTGGCACCGAGGGTTCCACAAAGGTCCTCAACCACTTCGTCGACTTCTTCCAGACCCACCTTCCCAAATGGACCATCGCCTTCCAGAACTCCACCTCGAAGACCCCCGCCACCGGGTCCCGCGATGTCCCCTTCGTCAACCTGATCCTGACGCGCGACCCGCCATGGGCGCAGCCAGGCAACGTCGGTCGCCTCGCCCTCGTCGCCCACTACGACAGCAAGATCGAGCCGGAGGGCTTCATCGGGGCAACCGATAGCGCGGCCCCGTGCGCGATGATAATGCATGCAGCACGCAGCGTGGATGAAGCGCTGACGGAAAAGTGGGAAAAGATGGCGAAGGACGGAGTGGACGAGAACAGGGGGCAGGAACAAGGTCTACAGATTCTGTTGCTGGATGGGGAGGAGGCATTTGTCGACTGGACGGACACGGATTCGCTCTATGGCGCGAGGTTAGATTTTTCTCTGCTTCTTCTAAGAGCCTTTGTTTTGTTTCGACTCTCCAGCTCTGCTCCTGTCACTTTGGAAACAAGCACTGACGAAATTCAACTAGATCCCTTGCCGAAGCAATGCATGCAGAGCCCCACCCCGCTCTCTCCGTCTACCGCACCCCTATCCATTCCATCAGCCTCTTCATGCTACTGGACCTCCTTGGCGCCCCTTCCCCCACCGTCCCCTCCTACTGGAAAACCACCCACTGGGCCTACAAGCACATGGCAACGTTAGAATCGCGCCTCCGCTCCCCCGCCATTGCCACCGCGAAGTCCATACCCCCAAACCCTTTCCTCGTCGACGCCGACAAGAAGAATGGACCATGGCTCGGACCAATGATGCAAGATGACCACGTGCCATTCCTCAAGCGTGGCGTCGAGGTCATGCATCTCATCCCCCACCCATTCCCGGCCGCGTGGCATAAAATCACGGATGACGGCGAGCACCTCGACCCTGATTGCGTGGAAGATTGGGCCATGATCACTACGGCATTTGTGGCGGAATGGATGGATCTCGAGGGCTTCTTTCCGGCGGCAAAAGAGAAGGTTGGAAGGGCGGCGAAAGAGGCAGGGAGGAAGACTGAGCTGTGAGTTGCATGCGGTTCTGCGCACGATTTGTCACGGCGCTTATTTATTTGTACATAGGGAGTCTTAGGGATTTGGGCACAGTGCCAGCTCAGTTAAATAGTCTATCGACATTCGTGGTGTTGGAATCACCCATGCACGTGATAATGACGGGGAATTTTTTTGGAGCGGCGGAATGGATTATTGAACATGTAGTTTCCAACTGTACTGTACAGTGACGACTAGGACACTGAAACCACAAAAGACCCCCATATCATATAGACCCTTTGCGCATAGAGTGGCAGTCAATCAATGTCTTGGGTGAGGTGTGGCGGCAATGAATCACATGCGATGCGGTCCGCAAGCGTCGTAGTAATACCGTCTGTGATCACCATGGCAACGCCGATAAGCCATGTCAACACCAAACTCCATTTTCGCGCCCAACACCCACCTCGGCCAGCTTATCGATGGCCAGCAATTGGATAGCGTCGGTGAAAGTGGATCGCAAAGTCTCACGTTCTAGGCCCGCTACCCTGCAGGATTGGAGATTACGTTGTGTTTACTGTGGCACAGTTTACATCCTCGTCAACCAACAGATCTGGATCTACACGGCGGCCGCCGATCACTCGGCCTCATCACTCATCTACCATCTATCCCCGTCACATCGAACGACACCAAGTTCTAAGGAGCCTCACAACCACATTCATCTGGACAGAGGTCAGCACTGAACAGCATAGCAAAGCGGCCATGGTCAACCCCACCTAATAACTTCTCATCTATCGCCCATATCTCCGCCTGGCGAACCGCCATCTTCTCCCCACGATGAGAACCCCACCTCTCTGGCTCGCCCTGGCCCACGCCTTCCTGCATGCCAACGCACAACAACTCCCCTATAACCCAACATCTATCTTCCTCGCGCCCAACAACGAGCAAGCCTATATCCTAATACCTCCTTCATCAAGCGCCCCGGCCGGCGAGCTTCTCACCCTCAATATATCCTCCCACATCGACGCCGCGAAGCTCTCGCCAACGGTCCTCTCGAAGAGTTTACCATTCTTGGAGGGAAACGATGATAACGTTGCGTTCGTGCCGGCGATGACGCCGTCGGGTGACATCGGCGTGTACGCAGGTTCTTGCGCGTCGAACTCGTCCGTGTGGACATACAGCCAGGGGAGCGCGAAGTCGGGAGAGTGGACTGAGGCAGCGGTATCCGACTCCACAACCACCACGTCGTTGCGCAATACAAACTTCCTCGCGGCGGGCCTTTACTTCTCGACAAAGGCAGATGCAGATGCCGCCAACTCGCCAATGTTCGTCTTGGGTGGAATGTGCCCCACGGCGCCCAATACCAACTCGAGCACCTGGCAAGCCTCGGCGAACTATACAAACGCCCTGCTGAAGCTTACGCCCCCCAAGTCCACAGGAGCCACAGCGCCATATGCCCTCTCTCTTGGCGCTTCGGACGGCCAAAAACTGGTCCCGGAGGCTGGCCACACAATCACCTCCCTGGCGCCAACGCTCGCGAACTCGAGCTCGTCGGCGGGCGCAGAGTACGTCCTCATCGGTGGACACACGGCCGGTGCGTTTATCGGGATGGACCGTGTGGGGGTCCTAGCGCTTCCGGAGGGAACGTGGACGTTCCAGTCCGTCAGCGCTCGCGCCCTTCTGGGAGGAGGGGAGCTGGCGGTGATCAGGGCGTCGGGGGATGGGATGCCGGATTCCAGGTCGGGGCATACGGCGGTGTTAAGTGGAGATGGGGGGAAGATTTTGGTGTTTGGAGGATGGGTGGGTGATGTGGATACTCCTGCCGAACCGCAGCTGGTGGTGCTACAGCTTGGGGGCGGGGATGGAGAGTGGGCCTGGGAGGTTCCAGATGCGGCGGGTAGCGGTCTCGATGGAGGAGAGGGGATCTATGGGCACGGCGCTGTTATGCTTCCTGGTGGTGTTATGATGATCATTGGTGGGCGTAGGATTTCGACTACGACGTCAAAGGAGAAGAGGGCGGATAACACGATGCAAACGTTGTTTCTCGATATTACAACTATGGCCTGGGTCGACAACTACACGAACCCTTCATTCGCCAGCCCGAGCCCTGTTCCCACAGCTGGAACGAGCGACCCAACGACACCGGCTGAGGGCGACAATTCGAAGAAAGTGAAGATTGGGGTAGGCGCAGGCATTGGTGGTGCGGTGGCCATAGCAATTGCTATTCTCTGTATCTGGTACGCGCGGAAGGCGCACGCCAAGAGGGTGGGAGAAAGACACCAGAAGCTCCATGCCCTCAGCCAGGCAGCGCATTGCGAGGGACGAGACTCGTTTTATGAGCCGTACAACGGCGAGATGATGCAGAGGCAGAATAGCCAGAATTTAGGTAACCGAAGCATGGGTGTCGGAGGAGGGAATGGCGGCGGTGCTGCGTACGAGTCGCTTTCGTATGGCGGATACGACTACGAGGACGATGGTAACCTGAGCTATGTCGTTCCGGGGCAGAGGAGCAGCTTCACGATACCGCGGAAGCCAACAAGCTCGAGGAATGCGCGAGGATACAGCCAGCCGCCGCTTGTGTCTACGAATCAGTATTCAAGCTTTGACTTCGGGACGAACCACACGAGGGCGAATAGTCTGGGAACCGCGGGCACGATCCACCCTATTTACGAAGCGGACGAGGATAATGATATCGCTGACGCTGGGTTGTTGAATGTCGGTCAGGCTGTCGAGTATCCTCCGTCGTCGTCATATGATCACTCCGACCCCTTCACTGAGCAGCCGCAGCAGGCGTCAACAGGAAGTATACGCCCATACCATCTCCACCCTCCCGCCAATCCCCGCTCGCTAGACCGCAACACACCCTCGCCAGACTCTCCCGCCAAAGAACGCGAGCGCGAAGTTGACGAATGGGTCGCTGACTGGGCCGCCGCTGACGCTCTGATGGGAAGTCACTCTCGCTCCCAATCCCTCACACAAAGCGGACGACTTAGCCCAAGCAAGGAATCCACCTCCGGGCGCACAGCGAGCAATCTCAGCGAACAGAGCGCCGTGACCCTTAGCCGCAGCGGCAGTCAAGCCACGCGGAGCAATTCCCTCACCGCCTTCTTCACTGGCGGTGCAGCTGGCTGGAACCCGTTCGCGTCGTCCGGCACCGGTGGGACTACATCAGGCACTGTCGCACGCCGCGTTGAGTACGTCCACGGCGTGTACGCACCGAGCAGCGGCCGCGCAACTGCAGAGGACTACTACACCAACGGCTCCATCAGCCCCACGTCCGAGCGCTCGGGCGGCACGTTGACGGCCCCACCACCGCGAAGTGCCGGCAGCGGCAGCGGCAGCGTCAGTGGCGGATCGGCCAGCTTCGTCACCGCGTTATCAGGGGGCAGCTTCCCTGCTCTACGCGTCGAGGCGGAGACACTGCTCCCGCGACCTGGAGACTGGGAGCCCGGCAGCCCAAGTAAGAGCAAGGGGCTCAAGAAGCCTCCCGGGTGGCTAGGGAGCTTAAAGAAGGTTTTTGGACAGGAGGAGTGGGTGAGCGGGCCTGGTGTCGGGGAGGGGGAGAGATATGTTGATTCCCCATCGCCCACCCGTGCAGCGTTTGGGAGTGGGCCCTATCGCGACGATGATACCGGGCCGAAGCGCACGGCGAGTGCGGGGGCGATGTTGTGGCGGCGAAAGCAAGGGAGGGGAGATTGGGAAGATAGCGCCGATGAAGGGACGGTAGGGCGGCGGCCGTATTCGGTCGCGGGGCTGGAGACGGCGCCACCAGGGGAAGAGGAAGAGGAGTGGGATGTTGAAAAGGCGGTGAGGGGCAGGGTGGTGCAGGTTATGTTCACAGTGCCAAAGGAGAGGCTGCGTGTGGTAAATCAGGATGAGGGAGTGGAAGATGATGAAAGCGATATTGGGATGCAGAGGGAGGGGAGCCCGACGCGGGAGGGCCGCGATGAAGAGGGTGGGAGGTCGACACCAGGGCCTCAGGACGGAAGGGCCTTGCCGCTGACGCCCGTCAAGAGGATTGCCAATAAGTCGGATCCGGGCACTCCTCTGTCTAGTCGGTCGACATCGCCAGCGAAGAGCTTGAGAGGAAAGAGAGTTCAGGAGATTGTGGATCAGATGGAGAGGAGGGATAGTATGTGAGCGTTTGCTCTGGGAATTCAAGTGTGAGGATTACGGGGGGTGTATGGGAGTCTGGCTGGGGTTTCAGGAGCGTTGAATGTTTCTGGTGCTGGCCAACTTGGCGTTGGGATGTAGCGGTTGAGGGATGATTTATCGGATAATGTAGGATCTTGGAGCCATTTGGTGGAGAGTATGCGAGTTACTGCCATGAAGGCTTTTTAGTCCCATAATGGTCTCATCTATGCGACTTGTGTCAATTGAGTATGGTGGTATGGCTTGGGGTTGCGGTGGAGACCGTAGTATTTCATCTGATAGGTACCACGACCCGCAAAATTGAGAAATAGCTCTACTGGTTGCTACGACCAGTTCTAAGTACAGGGCCACTGAGGCTCATGTCAACGTATTTTCCCACAGCAGCAGCAGGAACGTCCCGAACCGGAAGTATGCATTGTACCCTTGCGCCGCCCTTCCAGTGGGTGCATGGGTTGATAACGGTCCCATCTCCAGTCCTAATCACAAATGATCCATGGCAAGTGTTGCGCAGCTTATTCTGCTTCTTTTCCTCAACAAGTAGGTGCTCCGGGTTAAAACACATCGTGTTGTGGCAAAGATGGGAGACCTGGGAAACGTTACCATTAGATTTGATATGGCAGAGGGAATCAACACATACCTCATACTTGCCGCCAGTAGTGAGAAGTAGCTTATCTCCCTGTCCACCTGCCACGATCCCCATCTGGTGGCCAAATGGCTGTACCGGGAACTTTCGTGGAGGGTTCGAGCCAGGCATTTTCGTTCCCCTCATGTTCATTTTCGTGTACTTGTTTTTGTGCGCAACGGCATTTCCTGACATCCAACAGTTGACTTCGTGAGGAATATTCTGGTCTCGCTGCTTCTGGACGAATTCTAAGGCCCACTGTGGGTCTAGATTGTGTATACTTCGAACTGTTTTGCTTGCCTTGCGGATGAGTAGGTACGCCTTGTCTTGCATATCTTGTTCTGTAGCTTGACGTATTGCTATAACAGAACTGCTGCTGCCAGGGCGCTCTGCCGTTGCGATTGGGGATGGCCGCTGTAGCTGGGCGATATATACCCGCTGTGTCGTTATGGCAGCGTCTTGATCGTTTAGTGACTGCTGGATATCTCCCCAGAACTCCAGAAACTTCGTTTTCGCATTCACATCCAAGGAGTTAACAAAACGACGAAGACCGCTCAAGTGCCGGGCAACGGTACGAGAAGCTTGGGTTTGCGGTTGGGACATTGTATTAACCTGAGATTTCTATCGTTGTGTGCTATCATATTGAAGGGACGAATGGAGGTACTTTTATTGCCTGTTGAGTAACAAAGAAGTACCCCGGGGATCCAATTGTGATGAATCTTTCATGTTCGATGAGCTGGAACCCTCAACCATAACGGAAAGGTACATGGCCGTATAGACCGCCTGCCTGCATATACGTTCAAACGACAAAGGACTACTCATCAGTTTAACACACATTTCAGCACTGGAAGTAGTTTGTTTGCTACGTTCTATTGCTGCGCTTCAAACAGCAAAAGAATATGCGTTGGTTTAACACTCATTTCCGCACTGGAAGTATGTTTGCCACGGTCTAGGCGTTTCAAACGGCAATAGGAATGCTCGTTAGTTTAACACACATTGCCGCACTGGAAGTAGTTTGTTTGCTTCGTTCCGTTGCTGCGCTGCGGTTCAAACAACAAAGGAATGCGCGCCAGTTTATCACAGTTAAGCACTGGAACTAGTTTGTTTGGTAGGTCTATTTGTGGGCTTGAAACAAGCCTTCAAATGAAGGCAGATATTGATAACGAACGAGAATTGCTTACTCGACTAACCCAGTTTAATTATCTATTTTTTGATTCCCGAAACAACTCATCCACTTGGAGCTCAATATCTATCCTCCGTCGTGCTACTACTTATGAACTAAAATTTGTTTCGACAACCTCGCTGTTATCTCCCATCTCGCCCACTTCGGCGTCTTGTGCCTCATCGAAAACCTCGGGCATGGGATTCTCACTCCAAGTTGCGATCTCCGGTCCCTCATTTATAACCCCAGCTTCAGAACCCGGCCGATTAGCGATACGGCGAGCGCGCTCCTCGCCAGTTTCCCAAGGACCACCCGTTTCGCGGTCTATATGAAACTCACACCGACATATCGGGCACGTACTGTTATCCCTCAACCAACGCAAAACGCACGACACTCCGAAGACATGTCGATCGTCGCACGGAAGGGACACTGGGAATTCGCTGTTTTCGCAGGCGTCCGGATCGAAGGCGCAGTCTGACAGTGGACCACCGCAGATTGCACACTCACCGCTGTTCTCGGGCAGTTTAGCGATGCGGACAATGTTAAGAAGCTCGGGTTTGGCGGTCATCGGGCTGTATAGCGAATACGTTGGTTGTTGTGGGAGGTTTTCATGGCCCGACGTGTCGATTAATAGGCTCTGTGGCCTCGCGGGCGCGTGGGTTTGCTCGTTGGGGGCGTCGCGGCGGGCAAAGAAGCGGCTGTGTGGGGTAGTAGCCAGGGAAGGGGGAGGAGTTGGTTGGACGGGGTCTCCTATGCAAGCTGGGCAGGCAGATTCGATACAGTAGATACTTTCAGTTTCAGGACTGCCTGTAAAGAAGCAAATGGGGATGACGCAAGGTGCTCTGTGGATGTTGAAATGGCGGCACCAACCGTAGAAGACTCTGGAAAATTGACACATACTACCTGGCCAAGAGGCGTGGATAGTGAAAAGAAAATACTTACCTGTCGTTGCATTCGACTTACCTGATCCGGGGTGCGAATCTGCTGCTTGGTATTCGGAGGAATTGGAGTGTGCTGAAGTGAAACTTTTATGCATTTTTTGATAACAAAGGGAAGAATGGTTCCCTGCTCGTACCAAGCGAACATAGAGTATTGTTTTCGTCTGACACGGGAAGGAGGGAAGAGGCTCCGTGAAAGCAAAACGCGAGACAATCTCTCTTTGTGCTGAGTAACGAAACCGAGGACAACAAAGGAGATTGGAAAATATTCAAGGCAAGGGCACGAAACGTTCGAGGAGAGAATTGCCTGGTCCAGCTGCTTTCTTTATTTCGCTCCTTCCTTGCGAGATATGGGACTATTGGGCGGGCCATTCGCACCGTCCTCGCCTCTTCGAGGTGCCCAAAGGTCCGTTGTAAACAGAGGGGCCTAGTCTGACCCGTTCGTACCATTGAGAGCTTACAGCTTTCTTTTTTCTTTCATCTCCAACACAGCCGCAGTACTAGGTGAGTAGTTTTGAGACTTTACCATCGGGTGCATACCTCTCAAACGTCATTCACCCGATGAAACGCCATGGATATCGTCAATCGCGGCGTAGGCCTAACATCTCCCCATGGTGATGTTGAATGCAACTATAGAGCACAGCACACCACGCCGAAGCACAGCCGATGGCACAGTAATGCTGAGGCGGAAGTTGAAGCTGAAGTAAAAATCGAAGTTGAAGGTTGAAGGTTGAAGGTTGAAGGTTGAAGTTGAAACCGCGATGTTGATATTGGCTTGGTTGGTCCCACATGCCATCCTTGCCAAGGTCACGTGTGGGTCGGCGTTGGGCGGGCCGAGGGCGGCCAAGTCACGCCTTATCTTTCTGGTAGTTCTGGTAGTGTCCGGTTTAAGCAATTGTTGGTCTTTAGTGCCCCCAGTAGTGCTCTACGGCGGTCTACGGCGGCCCACTTATCCCATTTGCCCCTTCTTCGCCCCTCTCTGGCGCCCCCCACTCCCCACTCCCCGCCCCACTCCACGTCCCGTTCTTGGCGAATGATGAACAAACCTCCACGAATGACGTGATATCTGCACAAACTCAGCGCCGACTCTGCACCTCGGGCCAATCTTGTTCCTTTTCACGTTTATTTTCCCTTCTTATCCCTTATTTTCGCCGTGGGGGGAATATCGAGGGCGGATCATGGGCGGACCCAGAACCCTACTTGAGATACACGCTACGACCACGCTACCTTAGTCAGCAGACGCAGTCAGGGCTCTAGTTGGCCTCGCCGGACGGGGATGCCACGGCACTATCGCAGCGATGGCGCTATGGTGTTATAATGGCCGTGGGGAGGCGGGTCAGAGCAGATGTATAACTATGGCCGCGTCCCCAGCCCGCCACACCACGGCACGGCCTCTCCTTGCTCTTCTATCACCACAGCATGGCCGAATATCGAGGCCCTACCACCAAGGACGCGTCCTCGCTGGAGGACCAGACCGACCATGACTTCAGCAGCACGAGCGATGGGCTGGATCCGGAGAGCGGCGTGAAGCGCGGTCTCAAGACCAGGCATCTGAGCATGTTGGCATTGGCGGGTATCATTGGGCCCGGCTTGCTCGTTGGCGCAGGAGGCGCGTTGCACCAGGGAGGTCCTGCGCCGCTGCTGATCGGCTTTGGCACCATCGGCTTCATCGCCTTCAGCATCATGCAGTCGCTGGGCGAGATGACCACACTGTATCCCAGCGGTGGCGCATTCACCAAGCTCGCGGACCGCTTTGTCGACCGGGCCTTCGGCGCCGCAGTTGGCTGGAATTATTTCATCATTTGGGCCGCCGTGCTGGCGAACGAGTACAATGCCATCTGCTCCATCTTCAACTTCTGGAGTGACAAGATCCCGCTGTGGGGCTACTTCCTGCTTTTCTGGTTCTTCTTCCTCGGCTTCCAGTTGCTCGGCGTGGAGGCCTTTGGGGAGGCTGAGTTCTGGCTCGCGCTTATCAAGCTCGCTGGCCTGGTCGCCTACTTCATCTTCTCAATCATCTATGCGTCGGGAGGACTGAAGGGACAGACTGAAGCCCTCGGTTTCAGGTACTGGCACGACCCGGGCGCATTCACGGACGGTTTCCGCGGCGTCGCATCCGTCTTCGTATTCTGCGCTACTTTTTACGCTGGCTGTGAATCCATCGCCGTTGCTGCGACAGAGACCAAGAACCCCTCCGTCGCCGTACCTCTCGCGATCCGCCAGGTCTTCTGGCGCATCCTCTTCATCTACATGGGCAGCGCCTTCTTCTTCGGGCTCACGTGCCCCGCCAACTCGCCGCAGTTCTCTGAGTCCGCGCGCGCCCTCAAGTCGCCCATGAGTATCGCCATCCAGAACGCCGGCTGGTATGGTGGTGTCCATCTCATCAACGCCTTCATCTTCGTCACCTGCTTATCCGCCATCAACTCCTCCATCTACATCGGTAGCCGTACCGTGCTCTTTATGGCGCAGGACGGCAAAGCCCCCGCCATCCTCGGCAAGGCCAACAAGCGCGGCGTCCCCACTGCCGCCATCGTCTTCACCAACCTCTTCGGCGCGCTGTCCATGATGAATATTTCCACCGGAGCCGCCAATGCCTACACCTACATCGTCAATCTGTCGGGCGTGTCGACCTTCCTCGTCTGGGGCGCAATCTCCTTCATCCACATTCGCTTCCGTAGCGCCTGGGCCGTTCAGGGACGCCGCGTCGAAGATCTACCCTACCGCTCCTGGCTGTATCCGTACAACGCCTGGTTCGGACTCGGCGCCAATGTCTTCCTCGCGCTGATCCAGGGCTGGACGACGCTAGCGCCCTTCAAGGCCGGCACGTTCGTCGACGCGTATATCCTGCTCGTGCTATTCCCGGTAATCTTCTGGGTCTTCAAGTGGGTGAACAAGACGGAATGGCAGAAAATTGAGGACGTGGACCTAGATCATGGTCGCCGGGCGGATGTGGATATCGCGAGGGTTGAGGTGGAGGATACAGAGGGAACGGGGAAGGGAAAGTCGTTGAAGAAACTTTGGGAGGGGTTCTAGGCGTAAGGGTGGAGGTATCCTATAGGAATTCTTACAAGGCATCGGGCACGAGGGGTGGATCTGGAGGGCGGTGTGGTTAGACATATACCCGGCTTTCACGCAGGCGCGAATTTGTTTCATTGCAGCGCTGTTCTATTGTCATCATTACATATATCAATACATCACAGACCAATTGTTAGAACAACGAATGGTAGTTCGTATGTACTTCGAAGGTGTAAATGCCTGATTTCTGTATGATGGATGCGACGTGAACACTTTCCAAAGTATATGTCGTCGCACATGAATCACTCGGCGCGAGTGCGCTGAGTGATTTCTTCGAGAAATGCCAGTATCGCGGCGACTAATAACCACTTCATCTCGCGTTGTACTATACACATCTGGCCGTACCCGATACCATCAAGTGCGACCTAAGCACGCAGTCCACAGTCTCACTGGTCAAACAATTTATGCGCCGAAATGCCGCAGACACCAAACTCACGAACCAAACTCCTACCGCACTGATATTCAACAGTCAGCAATCTTATGCACAGTCTTTTGCTGGAAGAACATTGGATTCTCAAGATACGACGCGAAGCATCTATTAAACTAGGGTCACTGTCTCCGAGCAATAACAATTGAGCTCGAATACCACTAATGTTAACATATAACCTACAAAGTACCCATCACCATCGTCGTAATGGTAATTGACTTCATGTACGGATTCCTCCTTACCCGGAGCTGTTACGGCCATCACATGGCACAAACCAAACTTGGTACTGTTGCGGATTTGAGACGACGTACATAGCGAGCCACGCAACGGACCTATAGGATTGCACTGCAACATATCTAACACGAACACCCATACGCTATTGATTGTACACTAGTAGCATATGCGTGTAAGTAGTAGAGTAGGCTACTGTTACGACTGAAACCTGCAGCCCACATGCCGCGAGATCTAGTAATAAGGTAAAATAGCATACGGCGAATTGGCAGCAGAATACAGGGATCAGAATCATAGGTAGCTTAGTTAATGGCGGCACCTTCTGAGAAAGGTACCTTTTCAGGAAGGCACCCCTCTGGAAGAAGGTGCCTGCTGGGAAAGGCACCCCTGCGTACGGAGGTGCCCCCGCTAGAAGGCACCATTGGATGAAAGTACCTGTAATAAGTGTGGTACCTCTTATAGGACACACACGCGAATTGGAATAGTAGGAATAGTGAGAATAGTCACAGAGTCTGCTTTTCCAACTATTCCCTTTCGCACGACGCCTCTATATAAGTAGATAGTTATTCTTTAGATAGGAGCTTCGTGCTCAACTCAATACAGTATTTGTTATATACTAGTAACGTGTTTTACGAAAGCCTTTGTGATTGATCCCCCGCCCCCTCTGTTAGTAAACTTACGCAACGAAACCTCCCTGAGTCTTATAGTTTAAAACCCAGCGTTACANTGACGAGTCGCAGTGTCAGAAGGGGTCAATGGGTATATGAGAGGGGAGGAAGGAGCTGGGTGAGGGGCCGCTGGGTAGGGCCGTGAGAGGTGAGGGCTGGCGAGGCCTAGAGGCATTGGGGTAGGCATGGCAAGGCACTAGAGCTAGGTGCTGCAGGTGGGTTCTAGGGGTCGGAGGCACTGGGGCAGGGCGCTGCGGGTGGGTTCTGGGGGGTGAGAGGCACTGGGGCCGTGGGTTCTAGGGGTTGGAGGCACTGGGGCAGTGGCAGCCGTAGGGCTTGCGGGGGCTGGCAGTGGGGAGAGCCCAGGGCCTTAGGCTCTGTAGGCTCCTCACTCCACCCTTGCAGGGACCTGGCGGCGGCCTTAGGGGCAGACAGCCCCTACTCCCTCTAGGGGGGGGGGGGTATTCTGGCGGCGAGAGGCTCGGTGGGGTTTGCCGGGTAGCTGGGGGGGAGGGGGGAGGAGTTACAGTGCAGTACAGTGTGGTATAGTGGAGGAGACAGCCTAGAGGTACTAGGCCTAGGCTATTACTAGGCAGGTGGTGTGCTGGCGCTCCTATGGGGGTGCGTAGCTACCCGGCAA